>JAWQRO010000208.1:0-48730 GCA_033557835.1 Helochares maculicollis
TATATATATATATATACTGAAAAAGAATTGAATATTCCATATGAATATATTAATGTGTTGAATATAGACATTGACGTTAGTGTTAATTATGAATATTAAAACTTTTGCTTTTAGTTTTGAAGCACATGTAAGTGTGTAGTTCTATTATTATTAATTGCAGATACTTTTATGTCGTACATATATTTATACGAAAATGTTGAGTGGAGACATTTCAAATTTTTTTACTTTGTATTGCTATAAAAGTTGTTTTATGAATTCAGCTGTTTTAAGTATAGAAGGCTACATTTTAAAACAGCAACACAATTCGTTTATATTCTACTTGCATGATGTAGGGATATTCGAATATGGTTGGCAATGTGTCACGTTTATCTCATATTTCAGCTACTAATTGTGACAGATTATTCAAACATCTTAACGAAGTGGTAGATGTAAGAAATTTGAAGCAATTTTTTTTAGCAGGCTCAGTAAACTCCAATGAACAGAGTGAAAACAATGAGACTCCGCTAGTTTGTCAGGTTCGAATTGGAGGCACAGCCTGATTAATCGATGCAATAGAGACCGTCAGCTCCTTTTGTAGAATGAAAATTGCCGACATTTACATAAGGTTTCTATACGAGTGCTGTTTGTGGAGCTTCGGGGAGAAAAGTTTTGCAATTTTCAATTTAAAATAGTAAGTATAATATTAATTTACTTTTAATTTGCTTAGACGGTGAGAATGAATGAGTGATTTTGTAAAAAAGCAAAAAGTGACGAATTGTAGTAAAACATTTTTTTTATGATGTATTTTTTAACTTATCTCAATGGATGCATAATTTAATAAGTGTATAGTTTATTTTTAGGTATACAAAGTAATTCATAAAAGGTGCCATTTCCCGAGCTGCCCTTCTGTGGTCTTTTAACAAAGCTCGTCTGAGAGGTTACCATTCTTTTCTGTCCCTAAAGATGACAGAAGGATTCTGCGGCTTCTTTTTGCCAACCTACCGGAAGCAGATAAGATGAATTTGTTTTGCAAGTTACATTTTCGACGAAAAGTCGTAATCTGTCATCGAGCTCCACGTATAAACATTTTTTGTGACATAATTTGATCACCAAAGGCAACATTTTCGGTGTATCCGCACAAGATTATTCATTTCGCTAACAAAATTTTATGCAAGTTCTTTGTTCAGCAAAATCACCCATTGTAAATATCGAAACATTCATTTTTGGTTGTTTATAAAAATACGTGTAACTCGAAGATAATTAAAGCTTTTGACAAACGGAAGCTTGGCAAATGTTATAGACAGTCCTAGCACCATAGGAAAAATAATTTACTTTCCTTCTTAGTGCCCGGGAGTTTTAAATGACAATTTCACCTTACTTTTTGATCACAGTAATATACTCGGTTGAAGCTTAATGCATGAAAACTAAATTCCGTTTGCACGACTTTACTTGGGTAAGCAAAAATTATTTAATTTCTCAAAACCAAGTTAACTCGGCTGAGTGCATTAGGTGGTTAATGGACTCTATTCTATGCAGACGATGCCATGCTAGTGGCCAAGACAAGAGATGAACTGCAGCGGCGTGTCCAGAACTGGAGCGACTGATTTGAACAGTTCCGACTACGGCTGGACATTTCAAAATCAGAGTACGTGGAGACTGTCCCATATCCAGACTGCATCACCAATGGTGAAGCTCTAACAAAGACCAATAAGTTTCGGTACCTCAAGTCCCACCTTCAGAGCGACGGTGGTCTCGACGGCGATTGTATAAGCACGTACCAATGAAGCCGGGATGAAGTGGAGAAAAATCACCAGCGTAATATGCACCGATAAATACCAATCCACCTAACATCATCGATATATCGTACAGTCGTCCATCCAGTGGTGCTTTATGAATCTGAATGTTGCCCGATAACTCGTTTCATCGAGTGATGCCTTCAAGCTATTGAGATAAGTATGATCCGATGTATAATGAGTGTCTTACTACTCGACCACATGACTAACGACATAATCTGAAGAGAGTTCGGCATCTTTCCCATTAGTGAGAAAATACACGAGGAGAGATCGGGATGGTTTGGACGTATTATTAGACGAGCCCGAGGACAATAGCCAACGTCGAGTCAAAACATCAACGTTGACGGCCGACAACCGAAAGGAAAGCCAAAACAACGATGGCAAGACACCATTAACGCAGATTTAAAAACGTGCAACCTACGCTCGTGAGACGCACTAGATTACATAAAGTGGAGGACGTCGATCCAAAGAGCAAAAAAAAGTAGAAGACGAAGAAGATATATCACTTGGGTGTGTGTGTCTATATATATAAAATACAAACGATTCTGAAGAATAATATTTTTCACAAAAATTCTGAACATATTAAAATCACTCACCTCATCTCCGGCCATGGCAGTTGCAAAAACATCACAATCAAGATGCAGGTAGATATCAACGAGTTGACTAAGCAGCCACCTTGGCTCCCACCCGTATTTATCTGGATTCCTAACTTTCAAATTCTTGCACTTGGACCCGCACAGCTGCTGCAGGTTGAAATTCAACATTGACGCTAATCTATCGACCAACTCAGGCCGTAAGAACGGCTCCTTTATATCGATAGTTAAATAGTGGAACATATCAACAGTTTCCCTAGCTAAGGTCAAGTAAGACCTACATTGCCTCTCATCGCTGTTCAACTGCCTCATCCTACTCTGCTGCTGATCTGGGGGCATCTTCTCCCAATTCGCCTCGTCCCGAACCAGCTCTTGGACCTCGTGGATTCGTTTCAAACTCTCCAAACTCTCGTCTAAAAGGAATGTGGTGTCGTTCATCAGCATGTTAATGAACTTTACAAACTGTTTTCCGCTTTGAGATTCTTTAATCAGCGCCTCTCTATGCAAGAGGGAGTTCCACATGCTCTTTATTATTAAACTGATGTGGTAGCGAATAGAGAACTTGTCATAAAATTCTGAACTTGACCCTGTTGTTTCCACATCCGTGTAAAACTTCATCAAAGCACTCGGTAAAACAGTTTGAGAAACTGGATGAGACAAAAACCTTATGTACAGATGATCGGTGTTGTTCTGGACTAATGGGTTCAAAACGAAGAGGACCTCGATGATTTTCGCTACTAAGTACGGGTTTTTGATGCAGTGAGACGAACAAGACGTCACTAGCAGCCATGTAATCAATGTGTCTTCCATATTGTCTGTTATTACTTTTGTTGAATACCTAGAAGAGGAGTTTACTTGGTTCAAAAGATTCGATAGCTTCCTCTAAACTTTACTTACTGTAACGTGAACAAAAGAAATTCGGCTATGTCTTCGATATACCACTCTGGGAGGGCGTAGAAAAGTGGCGGAGCACTTGTTGGCAGTGGGAACATTTGTATAGCTTGACCTTTCGGGGTGTTCGTCATGACCATGAGTAAGTATTCGGCTACGGATGTGTAGAATATTAAAGATCTACGCAAGAGATTCTTGTCTAACAGTCCGGCATCTGCGCACGCTTTCGATCTTAAACCAAACAAATAGCTCCGTTAGTTTTCTGAACAGTATTCAAAATAAAGCTATTTCGAAATTAGGCAACTCTTCCATTTATAGTAGAAAGTTCTATGTCTATGTAGAATTGCTCTGCAAATTGATTTTTAAGGAAAGCGAACTCGAAACGGTACTTACTTATTCAGTCGTTTTATCTGAACCTTCCATCTTTTAACGAATTGTCGATTACGATTGGCGAAGGCAGTGTTCTTCCATTGCGCCTCTGAGGCGATCGTTTCGTCAAGGAGCTTTTGCAGCTCTTTCAAAGCTCGCAGTCTTCTTTGATACCTCTGCATTGAAGGCAAGAGTGCTACATGATGGCAGTGAAGAGTTAAGAACCAGCATTGTGTCGGAAACTTGGCTTCTTGCCAAGAATGAGATTTTGCTGTCAAAGAAATTTTTTTGTTAGTTTTTCGCTCATATCGCACAAAAGATTGATCGTTAAATTTTTGTATACTACATAGTATACCAGGTGCGCAAGATTAAAATGTCGTTATTTTGTCAAGAGGTGGCGTATACAATCTATTAAAGTAACTTTTGGAACCCAAAGCGCCATTTTTTGGGTACGACTGCGCACTACAGAACGTCATATTCGTTTACAAGTTAGTACATTATTTCTTTTTCGTGTTAAACATGTCGAATTTTGAGCCAAGTATGCGGCATTAATGATTTTCTTGTTCAATCAAAAGAAAAAGGCATTGGAACGTCATCGAATTCTTGTAGAGACTTACGGTGATCTTGCTCCAACTGTCAAGACTTGTGAACGCTGGTTTCAATGTTTCAAAAGTGGCGATTTCAATGTTATTGACAAAGAATGTGAAAAACGACCAAAAAAGACGATGAATTACAAGCATTATCAGACGAAGACGATACACAAACATAATAAATGATAGCGGAACAGTTGAATGTCACTTGGCAAGCCATTTCCGATCGCCTGAGAGCCATGGGGAAGGTTTAAACTGTTGGAAAATGGGTTCCACACAAACTTATCGAACGACAGATGGAAAGACGAAATACTGTATGCGAAATGCTACATTTACACCACAAAAGAAAGGGTTTTTTGCATTGTGTTGTAGCTGTCGTTGAAAAATGGATATATTTTGAGAATTCCAAATGTGAGAAATCGTGGGTAACAGCAGGGCAACTACCAACATCGAGTGCAAAACCGGATCGTTTTGGGAGGAAGACAATGCTTTGTGTGTGGTGTGATCAGAAGGGAGGAACGAGCTTCTCAAGCCAGGCAAAACAATTAATACCGCCTGCTATCGACAACAAATGATCAATTTAAACCACGCATTGATCGAACGATCAGAATGGGCTCGAAGACATGGCAAAGCCATTCTGCAGCATGACAACGCTTTTGCATTCAGCCAAAGTAGTCAAAGAAACAATTTCTTTGCTTGGTTGAGAACTCCTATCCCACCCGCCGTATTCATCAAACCTGGCGCCTTCTTATTATCACCTCTTCTCGTCGATGGGACACGCACTAGCTGAGCAACACTTCAATACTTTTGAGGATGTACAAAAATGGCTCGATGAATGGATATCAATGAAAGTTGAAGCTTCCTTTTTGAATGGTATCCATAAATTGCTCGAGAGATGGATAAAACGAGGTCCAAAACTTTGAATAAAGAATGTTTTATCGTTGTTCTTAAATAATTGCCTATTTTTCATTAAAAAAAACGACATTTTAAACTTACGCACCTGGTATAGGAAATGATGCATTTGTATAAGCTATTGGAATGAATTTTTTTAATAAGTAATTTATTTTTCACAAGATATTTTACCATCGTGTAAGCTTTAAACTAGTAATTTATTGGGGGTACAAATAAGTTTTGTGTTTATTTTTTGTCACTTTCCAGCTTTATTCACCGAAATTGATATTGATATTTGGCTAGATCTTCTTTATAACTACCTACTATGGCCTAAGAATTTTAAAAAACCTTCCCATATAGATAGTGTTTGTCTAAACCAATATATTCTATTCTTACAATTGGCAGCACATTAACTAACATCTGTCAGTCAAAAGTTATGCCAACATCTTCAATAGTTGAGGAGATACCGTTAAATTATCGGTAATCCAAATCACTGACCAGATGTTTGGTGGTACCACTATACTAGTGATACTAAGAATATGCCTCTCTTATACCCTTTGGCACAGACCAAATTGTGACAAACTCTTATAAATCATCATCGAAAGATCAATTATCATACATCAACAAGCTACTGGAGAGCAACGGAGTACTTCAATATTTTATAACTCTTGATTTAGCATACATAATTCCCTAAATCAAGTATATTGAAAACAACATTTGCAATAAATTTAGGATATATTAAGAATCGCCTGGTATGTTCATAGACCTAATAACTATTTCAATAGTTCTAAAACAGTCTTTCTCAAAGTGGACAATGGTTGATTTGTAATTTCATTTACATTATATTTTAAATTTCACTAATATTAAAACCTACCTACTACTCAATATCGAATAGTTAGTTTATATTTCTACCCTGTATGATGGTATAAACACATAAAATACTTAAAATACATTTCAAAGGATAGCCCACACGCCGTAAGCAATCAAGTTGAAACAAATTTCTGTTAAATAATGCTATTGATGCAATCCAGTATCAATCGGCTGGTTCATCGATACTTGTCCTAACTTGCTCAGTATAGTTGAGTGTCAAAAGAGATAAACAAGTTTGTGCGTGCTGTATTTAAATCCTGTATAAAAGCTCGTAGTATTTCTTATATTTTCATTAGTGGTTTCGTGCGCTATCTTTAACCAAGTATTTAAGTTCAACACTTTATTTACATATTTGTGAAGACAAAGCCATAAAGATGTCAATTCTTAAACAATTAGAAAATATCCATGTTTGTGCTTTGGAAATGTTTGAAAGTAGTTCAATAAATAGTCGGAATTATCTATGCGTGTAATTTCTTTTCATTCTTTATACATATATTATGCAGATTTATAGTACTTTAAGGTGCAATTCTAAAAATCAGTTTAGGTAATGTGCAATGTTTTGCATTTTATAAGAAGTAAGAATATATTTGTAATATGTAGCACTGAAAACTTGTGAAACCTGCATAAGGGTCTAATTTTAAGCGGGTATTCTAGTCTAGAAACAATTGATTTTTTTTCTTTCATATTCCCAAAGTTTTGACCTTTAAGAATAAATCTCTAAGAGGATTTTTGGAAATTCGAATTATTTTCGGGATTATTGTTAATTTTGTGACATGCCGACTAAACCGGTTGGGTTAGACCACATGAATAGTAGTGATAGGTACCCTTTGGCTACCTGAATGGAAAGAAGATAGTAAAAAAGCATAAAAAAATGAGGATGCTGCAGCTTACAATGATCGATATGAAGAACACAAGGATTGTTGCACTATCAATCATAGAGGAAGTTCCGGGAAAATGGAGGTTGACGCCATAATCGAGATGTTTGAACGATCAGTGGAAAAACATGGTGTCAAATATGCAAAATATATCGGGGATGGTGACGCGAAAACATTCAAGGACATTATCAATATAAACCTGTATAATGGTGATCCTGTAGTGATTAAAAAAGAGTGTATTGGACATGTCCAAAAAAGGATGGGTGCCAGGCTAGGAAAAATATTGATTCATTGAAAATTTGACAAATCCATCTTTGCCTTTGTGCCTTCGTTGTTCAAAAATATTTTCACACGAAGCGATGAAGCCTTCAAGATTTCAAGATTATTTGAATAAAATGCATCCAGATAAGAAAGTCAAAAATCTAGCCTATTTTCAAGATCTGGAAAAGAAGCATAAGGCTCGGACAAGTGTATCGAAACTTTCTTCGGTGGCTGCTAAGCAAGACGATGACGGACTTCGAGCTTCTTAAAATATCTCTTTGTTAATTGCTCAAACAGGTAAACCACACACCATTAGAGAAACGTTAATTTTGCAGGCAATAAAAGAAGTTATAACAACTGTATTCCATAAAAAGGCTGCAGATATAATTCGAAAAATTCTTTTGAGCAATAGTTCTGTGCAGACGAATTGATGAAACGGCTGAAAACATTGAAGAGTCATTGTGCAATCATCCGAAGACTAGTCAATTTTCAATTCAGTTGGATGAGTCCACTTTACCAACTAATGAAGCATTGTTGCTGTCTTACATGAGGTTTATTAAAGATGAAAAAATATGTCAAGAATTTGCTAGAAATTTAGAGACAGACACAAAAGGAGAAACCGTATTTACGGGGGTATGCTAATCTAGAAAATCGAAAAAATCGAATTTTCTTTTCTTTCATATTTTCAAAGTTTTTAAGAATAAATCTCTAAGATGAGTTTTGGAAATTTGAACTATTTTCGGAATTACAGTTAATTATGTGATGTGCCAACTAAACCGGTTCGGCTAGAACGCATGAATATTAGGGTTAGGTAGCCTTTGGCTGCCTGGATGAATGCAAAATACATCGCAGATGGTGACGCGAAACATTCAAGGGCATTATCGATATAGACCCATATCATGATGATCTTGCAGTGATTAAAAAAGAGTTTGTTGGACATGTCCAAACGAGAATGGGTGCCAGGCCATGAAAAATTAAAAAAGACAATAAAGGTATTGGTGGTAAAAGCCCTGGAAAATTAACAGACAAGCTAATCAATTAATTGAGTTTATACTACAGTTTAGCTATTCGTCGAAATTCTGAATCTGTTGATGATATGAGGAACGAGGTGTGGCCTACTTATTACCATAAAAGTTCAACTAATGAAAATCCACAGCATCAGTATTGTCCACCTGGTGAATCAAGTAAATGGCAAAAAGCTGTTTCTGAGAGTATTCTACAAGACTTTGTTCACGAGAATCCACCATTGAGTGAAAAAGTATTAGAATTGATAAAGCCAATATACGAGAACTTGTCCTCGGAAAGCTTACTAACAAGATGTTTAGGTTCAGAAACACAGAATTATAATGAATCGTTGAACTCGCTTATCTGGACTTTTGCACCTATGCTGGAAGTCACACCATCGAAATAGCAAACCACTTTGCTGTATGTATTTTTAATGAAGGTTTTTGTACCGGTTTTAAAAATTATGGGTACAATGTCGATTAAAATTGGACCTGAAAGCCATGCGTTCGCAACAAACAAGATCAACAACGTATCAACCCTTCTGAAATACGAGTTTCCGAAGCTTCCAAAGAAGACAGAACTGCTCGTATGGCTGGAAGATCTGCTATCAATGTAATTTTTTAAGGTGGACGAAGGAACATTGTATAAAGCAGGGATGGACGATTAAAAAAATGTAAGTATAACAACCATAAAACTACTGAGAATGCCCGAAATGAAACTGCAAAATTTAAACGAGTTTTTCTCTAAGCTACTTTTTGCGATACGGTTGACATATTTCAACTTCTAATACACCAATTTACTTGAAATTTAGTACAGTCGTTCTTAATACTATCAAATTTGTCTTCACGTAAGGGTTTTTGGAATTTTTTTTTTACTATATTTAAAAAATTCCCAAAATTGAAAAACGGAGGCAAAATTATGACTTTTTTTCAAAAAATTTTGTGAAATTTTTTTTTTCAAATCAGCTACGTCCAGATAATTCTACATCCTTGTTTAGTAAAAATTACCCTTCATTTTATGTTTCAGATCACCAGGGGGATTGAAATCATGTCAACCAGAAGACACCTTTGTTTGAGCCCCCACTTTGATGGCCTCTACTATCTTCAATTTTGAAATTTTTAAAATTTTCATGCATTTTTATACTTTTCAAATTTTAATAAAAAAAAACTGATAAAAAATGGATAGTAAAAATGTTTTCCTAAGCCCGTAAAATCACCTCAAATTCAAGCCTCTAGACTAGAATAGCCCTTTAAAACAGTGGAAAAGTTTAGTGATGAAACGAATAATATTATATCAGCTGCTACAAATGTTGCTCCAGCTATGACGGGGTACCAAAAAGGCTTCATATCGCACTTAAAAAGTAAAATTCCTGAAGTGCTTGCTGTACATTGCGTTACACATCGACAACATTTTATCGCTAGAAATTTAAGTGAACGACTGTTTCAATCATTGCAACATGTCATCAGAGCAGTCAATAAAATCTGAGACAACTCTTTAAATAACAGATTATTTAAATGCTTTGTGTTGCTAATGCTGAAGATTTCAACAGATTGATCTCTCACACAGAAGTGCATTGGCTATCACAAGAAAATTGTCTGACTAGATTTTACAATCTGTTTGACTCTGTCATAGAGTTTTTGGAAAACAAAGACACAGAATTGCACGACAACCTCGTCACATCAAAGATTGATATCGCATACCTGACAGACCTTTATACATTGCTTAATGATATGAATCGCCAACTTCAAGGCGATGACTTGAACTTATGAAAAACAAAACATGTCGTCGCTGCTTTCGCAGCCAAGCTGCTCTTACACAAGAAGAATTTCGATAGACGTGAGATTCATAATTTTCCCAATTTATAGGTATCCTGCAACAACGACGACTTGCTAGTCTACTGCCAACATTTGGAAATTCTTCACAGTGATTTCTTTGAAAGATTCCAGGACATTTTAAAATTGGAAATACCAGACTGGGCGTTAGATCCTTTTTCAAATGTCAACTTAGCGATATCGCCCCAACTGGAAGAACTTACAGAACTGACAACGAACGAGGAAATAAAAATCAAGTTCAAAAATGGCTACCAACAATTTTGACTACAAAAGTCAATTCCGCAGTTGTACCCGGGATGGTGGTCGATCGTTAAACGATTATTGATAGCATTCCCATCGTCATATTTGTGTGAGCATGGATTTAGCCCTGAGACAATGTTGCTTACTAAAAAGAGAAATCGCTTACAAGTTACCGAACGTGGCGGCTTACGACTTTTTTTAGTAAAATCGAACCTGATATCAACAAACTTGTTAAAGATCATCAAATTCATCCATATCATTAGATTAGCTTTAAAACTAAAATTGATTAACTATCTATATTGTTTCTTTTAATTTGATTAAAATATATTCTTATCATTATAAAGTTGCGTTTTAATTGTCCTCACTAGTAAACATTTCTAGTTTAGAATGTAAGTTTAAACACCAATACTGACTAATATAATATAGCACACTATAAGTAAATTAATTAAAGTAACGAAATTGTTGTTTTTAAGTATCAGGAGTGTATAAAATATGGGGACGCTGAAAAATAATTGATTTCCGTAGGGGGCGATAAAAGAAATAAGTTTGATTATCACTGGTCTACAAGGACACAACTAATCTCGACGTCATGTATATAAAGTATGCGTCTGTGATAAGGGGGGGACAACCCCCCCCTTAAACCACTCATCCGGTCCGCATTCTCTATGAAAATTTATACATATAATTACAAAGCGGAGCGAATGGGGGATTTAAGGGAAGCAACAGCCTCCCTCATAACAAATACATATGTTTCATAGGAATGTTCGGGACGAGTTAAGAATTAAAATTATTTTGCAATTGAAATAACAATAGCAGTTCCAGTGGGAATAAGACTTTATACAACACTCACCTAATTCTTCTAACCAGGAGTTGGTCTCTTGTGAAGTATACTTCAATTTCGTGTCATTCTTAATGTCGATCACAGCAGTTGGATGGAAGGGGTACAAAAAGTCTACTTTATCTAACTTTATTTTCACCGATAGCATCTGTAGCACACTCAGCACATTAAGCATGAAGCCATCGCCGGCCAAAGTCATCTCCTCCGATTGAATTTGAGCTCTCTTCTCGTTATTTTTCAAGAGGGTAGATAGATACAAAAGCATGGCATCGCGGCTAGCAGGGTTGGCCAGGACATCGTGGAAAATTTTATGGAGGAGCACCCTGGAGTTCTCGAGCTCCTGCTGGAGAGTTTCGTTCAAACTCTTGTCACTCGCCGAGTTTCCGGAGAAGAATTTCTCGGCTACTTTTGGTTCGTCTTCCGCAAAGACAGATATAGATAAAAATGGTCCCATAAATGAAATTCTTGCCAATTCTCGTCCTGGGGCTTGGGTGCAAAGCACCGGTAAAAATTGAGGTTGAGTGGTTAGCAAGCTGCAGATGGGGCGAGATCCTAATCGAATCTCCGTCAGTTCATTTAAGGCCTGAAGTGGCTGCCTGTGTTCGTTTCCGACTATCGACGCGTTTTGCATCATCAAGTAAAGAGCTTGGAGGAGACTTCCGAAAATCTTTCCAAAAACATGTTGGTTGTTTTGCGTGCGAAGGATCAACTCTGGCAAGAAACCCCTCGGGAGGGATTCTTGTAGAAGAGGAGTTAAGAGCATATTGGCTTGGTCTTTCCGCGACGGTACATCGTTGCTTACTAAGTATCCTTGCAGCACCAAGATGGAATATTGTATTATCTGAGCTCTCAGATCATGCAGTACGTCTGATAGAGGAGGTATGCTGGATTTTTTCGGGTGTACTCGTTCCTCTGCCGACACGCGATTGTACGATTCCATTAGGTAGGCCATGGCTATGATTTGTGGAGAGTCAGATTGTTGTCCTTTGAATGGCAGTAATGGGACAGGGCATCCGGAAACCGGGCTTGGACTCGGGCTTAAATTCTGGGTGGGGCTAACAGAAAACGAATTCATGCTCAAATTATCCCCGTCGAAATTCTGGTTCAACTTCTTGAGGGCGGTTGGGTCTGAGCCAATTAGAACCATCATTTCCATGAGAGATTGCGAAATTAAATCAGTCGTAGACATGTTTGAATTGCTTTTAAACGATTCGGCCGTCTCGGGTAAATAAATTTGGCTGTCGTTTTGCTCTTTGAAATTGCAGAGCAACACCCGGCATATCGACGCATGAATTTGTTCTTCCGTTAGTTCAGTCGACGAGAAAGTGCGTTGCCGGGTCAACTCCTTCTTGTCTTGCTCATCCACTTCCATGTTTTCAATGCCCGAGTCTATGTCCGTGTTTCCACCAATTTTATCTGCATGGCTCGCTTCGTCCACTTCCATGTGGATAGAGCTGGTTTCGGAATCGCTTCGTTGTGGAGGTGGAGGTCGGTGCTCTCGGTGCCTGGAGCTCGATGAAGGCATATCGATGGGTTTGCTGGGGACCTGGAAAACGTTTTCATATTTTTTGTCTTCGGATGTCACAGCCTTCTCCAGTTCGATTGTGGGGGTCGCTTCAGAAGATATAGAGAGTTCTTCTTTATTCAACTCATCACATTTGCTATCTAGGGGAGAGCGAGCCGTTTCAAACACCAGAGGGCTCTGAGTTCGCGCCGCGTTGTTAAGAGGGCTTTGGGAAATAGGGGTTGGGGGTGGGGATACTGAGTTGGTAGGGGAATTTGCACCGAATGCGGCCAATCTTGCTAGGCGTCTCCTCCTTATCTGCAAAAAACAAAATTCCTGTATATCGATTCTTTTTAAACTTGCCCGTTGTTTTGCCGACATTATCAACTCGATAGATTTCAGCCCCAACGCCTTTATACAGTCAGGGAATTGGTACGAAATTTCTGTGAAGTTTCAATACTGTCGCAAAATTATTATATTTGCAAAATAACGGTTGATATAAGTCGCACAGCATTAAATAGCACTTTCGCCTTAAAATAAATTATATAAATATATGTATATATCAAATTTTCAATTGTTTTGTAAGTAACAACCAAAATAGTTTTGCCAATAGAGTAACTAATGACAATCCTTCATATTATCTAGACATTAATATAAACATGAGGCTCAAATTCATCAGTGGCATTGATAAAAATGCACATAAAATGAATGTAAAATTTAATTACCCTTCAAATGGTAGATTACAAAATTAAGTATGCATAGATGGGTTTCATGTTCATTTCTTAATGCCTACATATTTCTGCATCAAATAGATCCAGTGAGGATATTTAAAATGAATCAAGGTCGCAACTTTATGGAAACAATGACCCTTTTTGTACAATTTGAGATAATGACATAAAAACTGCACTGATGACACCAAAAGCGTAAACCGGGTAACATAATAATTCTAGAAATTAGGAATTTGCTGACCCTGTTCACCTGTACAAAAGGACCACTGTTCTTTTTATTACATTACTACACCAGACTGGAGTAGATGAAACAGTTAGAAAGTGAATCATATGTAATTATGTGTATAAGCGGTATAAGTAAGTGCCTACCTCGAGGAAAAGAGTGCAAAAGCATGACTCAGCATTATGTTGATATTGTTTTTTTATGCTGGATTCTTACAATGAAAATGAATTGTATAAAACTGCTGAATATCACACAATTGTTTTAATGTGTTAAAATAATAACGCTTCTAATATTTTAGATGTGAGTTAAATTTGTGGCAACGTCTAAACACCTAAATTGGAGGCAAATATGGAATTTGGTAACCGTGTTTATGTAGACAAAAGAATTACTGTTTTTTATGCTTCATTATGCTGTGCTAAACTGGAGTAAAACAACATGTAGAAAGCGAAACGCATGTAATTGTCTAATTAGGAGCCTACTTAAAATAAAAAATGGCAAAATATAAAACCATCGTTCTTCAACAAAAATTACGGAATGACAAATTCAAGATGAAACGTTCAGAATATTATGCTTGAAAATTTAGGGTTGTAATACTGCAAAATCACGATTATGGGGCAGCAAATTCATGATTATTGGGTCGTAAATTCAATATCTTACGACCATGGAGTGGACGTAGCAAGAACGACAAATTCAGAAGCCAAAATAAAGCTGTCATTGCTTCAGGATTAAAATTCCAGCACCTAAGTATTGTGCATTAAAGTTATTTATATCATTCTGACATGCTCGGTAAAGCACAAAATTAATCGTTTTAACTGTTCATTTGAGCCAAATGAAGAAGTATTTTTCAAATGTATCAAATTAAGTCTTATTTGTACGTGAAGGTGTAAAGAGATCAAAATAATCTTAAAACAAACATGGTTCGCTTAGAAATGGAAAGCACGAAGGTTGAAGAAGCACATGAGTTAATAATAAAGGTGATGGAATGAGGCTAGAGAGTAACATACAAATATGGAAAAATGTACATGGAAAAATATTAGTGACTATACTAATTGTCACTAAAATTAATTAAACTTTACCCACCTATTGGGTAGATATTTATAAAAATCGGGTATCACTAACGAAAATAATTGGTTATGAGTGCTTTTAAGCCCTACTTAACAGAAGTTCTAGTAAACTAATCAAGTGACTGATTGCTATGTCTGGTGAGTAAACAGGATAAAAACTTCCAACCAAGTTCAGGAAAGATTCAAATGGCTATTTTGCAGCAACTGGTCTAACATCGTCATGTTGAGGAATAATTTTAGCTCTACCGACAATCTCTAGTCGTTTTTTGACTAATTTACAAATAATTTAACTGGGCTTGGAACCTTTTTACGTTCCCGTATTACTATACGAATTATAATAGAGGAAAAATATTGGGATTATGAAAAATTTCGATCCCGAGATTTCGACGAATCTCCACGTTTTGAGTGCCCCTGAATCCATTTTGACCATTTTTGACATGTTGTCTGTATGTAAACACAATAGCGATCAGACCATTTGCGCTGAAGTGATGGAATTTGGTATACGGCTATTATCGCAAAAACTTAGATCTGTATCAACTTTTGAGGCATGTAGGACTACCAGAAGTACTCGTTTACCTACACAGCTTTTAATTTTTTTCAAGTAAAGTAACCTTTAAAATGAAGCTATCGGAATGAAATTTCGTACACATCTTAAATATTGCAAAAAACTGACAGATACAAATTTTCAACATGATCAGAGCACCGGAAGTGCTATTTTAAAAATTGTGAAAATTCCAATTTTAATCGGCCTTAGAATAAAAACATTTACAAAAATGTTACAAAAATGCTTAGCATGGAAAATATAGCAATAACATATAGTTCCGTGTAAATTTGAAGACCGGAAGTGGAACTTTACCGTCATAAATTTTATTTTTTAGTTATGAATTTATATACTAAAATTGTACCCTTCCTTTAGTTACAGACTAGTTAAGAGTATATATATTTTTAAACACAAAGTATTTTACACTACATAAAGAAATATTAAAAATATTCCGATGATATATATGTACTGAAAAAGAATTGAAGATTCCTTATGAATGTATTAATGTGTTGAATATAGACATTGACGTTAGTGTTAATTGTATATAAATGCTTTTGCTTTTTGTTTTGAAGGACATGTAAGTGTTTGTAGTTTTATTATTATTAATCGCAGGTACTTTTATGTCATACATATATTTATACGGGAATGTTGAGTGGAGACACTCCAGATTTTTTCATATATTTTGTGGCGTTGGCCAGAGGCCCTGTAGTTCAGATAGTTCTCTAATTGCTGAGTCTAGATTAGACTCGATTTCTGACAAAATTTTAGCCCAAAATTTTAGGCCTTCCACTTCAGTATTCACGATCGAGGCATAAATGCCTCGTTTAAATTTTTGGAGCATTACTGACATGAGGACACACTTAATTTATCGCCATAAACAGCACAAATGTTTTTGTAGCAATTGTAAGAGAGTTATTTTTGTGAATTTTAGATATCAAATGGCAAAACCAAATGTTTTGACGGACATTCATTTGTCATTTTGAGTGTCTTAAGAATGAAAATGTATAATAAGAGACTCTAGGATGCAAGATACATCCCATCAGCTCAACGAACTAGTTGTAACTGGTTTGCATATCACACTAGACAGAAACGTTTCATGGTGAATGACTTTAAGTGCTTGAAAGATGAGGATGCGAAGCTGGCGAGCCCTAACTAAGACAATTGGAAGCATATTTAAAGACTAAGCAAAGGTAAAAAGCGTCAGATATTCAAGAAGTTGGGTTTATCTAATACAAGAGCAGTCTTTGCCATTTCTTAGGGATAAAATCCAAGTCTTTAATGCCTATCGGCAAAAACGTTTCATATTGATATCATGATTTGATGACAAAGGAATTCAGAGTTGTTTTCACACTAATCTTGAATTTAATAGGCAACCTTGAAACGTACTCTACTTGTGAACAATTCCATTTTTAGTCTCTGCAGAGCTGATTTTTACTCCTACAAATGTAGGTTTTTCTGTTTCCTTTCATGAGTTTTATTCATAAATCGAGATTATCTCTACTACACATATTTGATATTTATTTAACTAAAACAGTTTGTCACTACATTTTCAATGGTTGTGATTTTAGATTATAACTAAAGACTTAAGATATTTTACAGTGGTCCTATAGCTATGCAGGTAAATGGGGAGTTAGTGCTCTCCATGCCAGTAAAGAAACATCTCATTAAGACCGTTCAAACCAAAGACAGAATAAATCATGGTAAAACGTTTGCCTTGACTTATGGGTAACTCTCATTAGAATTTACTGCATTTTATTATTATTAATCGCAGGTACTTTTATGTCGTGCATATATTTATACGAGAATGTTGAGTGGACAAGTCCTTTTGAGAAAGGATCAAAAGAATAGACCTATCCAATTTTTTGCACATGTGCTGTTAGCCAGAGGCCCTGCAGTTCAAATAGTTCTCTAATTGTTACGTTTAGATTAGACTCGATTTCTTCCAATAGCATTACATCGTTAAAAATGTTAGGCCTTCCACTGCAGAGTTCACAATCGAGGCATAAATGGCCCGTTTTCATTTTTGGAGCAATACTGACATGATGACACGCTTAATTTATAACCATAAACAGCACAAATGTTTTTGTAGCAATTGCAAGAGAGTTATTTTTATGAACTTTAGACGTCAAACAGCAAAACAAAAATTTTGACGGAAATTCATTTGTCATTTTGTGTGTCTTAAGAATGAAAATTTATAATAAGAGATTCTAGGATGCAAGATACATCTCGTCAGCTCAACGAACTAGTTGTAACTGGTTTGCATATCACACTAGACAGAAACGTTTCATGGTGAATGACTTTAAGTGCTTGAAAGATGAGGATGCGAAGCTGGCGAGCCCTAACTAAGACAATTGGAAGCATATTTAAAGACTAAGCAAAGGTAAAAAGCGTCAGATATTCAAGAAGTTGGGTTTATCTAATACAAGAGCAGTCTTTGCCATTTCTTAGGGATAAAATCCAAGTCTTTAATGCCTATCGGCAAAAACGTTTCATATTGATATCATGATTTGATGACAAAGGAATTCAGAGTTGTTTTCACACTAATCTTGAATTTAATAGGCAACCTTGAAACGTACTCTACTTGTGAACAATTCCATTTTTAGTCTCTGCAGAGCTGATTTTTACTCCTACAAATGTAGGTTTTTCTGTTTCCTTTCATGAGTTTTATTCATAAATCGAGATTATCTCTACTACACATATTTGATATTTATTTAACTAAAACAGTTTGTCACTCCATTTTCAATGGTTGTGATTTTAGATTATAACTAAAGACTTAAGAGATTCTACAGTGGTCCTATAGCTACGCAGGTAAATGGAGAGTTAGTGCTCTCCATGCCAGTAAAGAAACATCTCATTAAGACCGTTCAAACCAAAGACAGAATAAATCATGGTAAAACATTTGCCTTGGCTTATGGGTAATTCTCATGAGAATATACTGCATTTTATTATTATTAATCGCAGGTACTTTTATGTCGTACACATATTTATATGGGAATGTTGAGTGGACAATTCGTTTTGAGAAAGGATAAAAAGAACAGACCTATCCAATTTTTTTCATATGTGCCGTTAGCCAGAGGCCCTGCAGTTCAGATAGTTCTCTAATTGTTACGTTTAGATTAGACTCGATTTCTTCTAATAGCATTACATCGTTCAAAATGTTAGGCCTTCCACTGCAGAGTTCACGATCGAGGCATAAATGGCCCGTTTTCATTTTTGGAGCAATACTGACATGATAACACACTTAATTTATAACCATAAGCAGCACAATGTTTTTGTAGCAATTGTACAAGTTATTTTTATGAATTTTTGTCATCACACAGCAAAACAAAAATTTTTTGATGGAAATACATTGTTATTTTGAGTATCTTAAGAATGAAAATTTATAATAAGAGATTCTAGGATGCAAGATACATTCCCTCAGCTCAACGAACTAGTTGTAACTGGTTTGCATATCACCCTAGACAGAAACGTTTCATGGTGAATGACTTTAAGTGCTTGAAAGATGAGGATGCGAAGCTGGCGAGCTCTAAGGCAATTGGAAGCATATTTAAAGACTAAGCAAAGGTAAAAAGCGCCAGATATTCAAGAAGTTGGGTTTATCTAATACAAGAGCAGTCTTTGCCGTTTCTTAGGGAGAAAATCAAAGTCTTTAATGCCTATCGGCAAAAACCTTTGGTATTGGGTTCATGATTTGATGACAAAGGAATTCGGAGTTGTTTTCATACTAATCTTGAATTTAATAGGCAACCTTGAAACGTACTCTACTTGCGAACAATTCCATTTTTAGTCTCTGCAGAGCTGATTTTTACTCCTACAAATGTAGGTTTTTGTTTCCTTTCATGAGTTTTATTCATAAATCGAGATTATCTCTACTACACATATTCGATATTCGTTTCACTAAAACAGTTTGTCACTACATTTCTATGGTTGTGATTTTAGATAATAACCAGACTTAAGAGATTCGACAATGGTCCCATAACTGTGCAAGTAAAGGGGAGTTAATGCTCTCCATGCTAGTAAAGAGACCCCTCATTAAGACTGTTCAAACCAAAGACAGTGGTAAAACGTTTGCCTTGACTTATGGCTAATTCTCATGAGAATTTACTATAATTTTATCCTATTGGGGCATTAACGACAAAATGGTGAAAAGAAGCAGACGGGCAATGGTCGGAAAACCAGCTAAGGCACCTTATTTACTCAACAACTATGGTTTAAATTGGTTAATACAAGATAGTCGTTAAACTAAGACGGTGCAGCTTTGTTGACTCTATACCAGCCATGGGCTATTGTTTAAAAACTATTGAATCGCCTCCTCTACGCCCTCAGTCGTTGCAATGTGCGCAAATGAAATCATTAAAATATAATTTGAAAAAAGTGAGGCGAGGGTAAACACCCTAACCAAAAAAAAGGCAAATCATGGTAGGCTGAGACAACAAAACTACCTCGGGTCAAGCTTTAGGGGCAAAGTGGCCTTCGGGGACACATTCCAAGCCTGATTATCATCTGAATGTCGAAAACAGGCCCTACATAACATAAAAATTGAAGGGGCAACCAAAAAACATGGCATAATCATCAAAGATTTTTCGCCCGAATGGGGCGCACTCAATGCTCAAACTTACCTCTTCTTGGCTGAGTTCACTCATTTTGACATCAAATTTGAAGAAAACAAGTAAATTTTCACTGATTTTCAAACAAAAGATCACTTAAATGCGTCCAAAATTCAGTACCAACTTTTCTACAGACGTCAAACTCAATACTATGTCATTCAACCTCAACAGCTGTAAAGTGCGCTTAGAATGTTACCCCTCCCCACACCGCACGACCCGAACGATCACAGTCCTAGCGGCCGATTCGATATTTCGTTGCTATAGCGCACCCACTCCCACCAGCGATGGCGCAATGCCCCCGTCTTTGTTCAAAACCTCGCTCAGAGGCGTACCGTGGCCCCGGGTGCGAACTCAATGGTAAAACCGGAGACGAGCTAATTCGAATCGGACCGTCCATGGTTTGCGCGCGCATTTTGCTTTCTCACGGGCATTTCAAAACACGCACAAACACAAAACATCAAGAGAGGAAAACGCGTGACACAAGAACAAGGAAATTCTATATATAAAAACATCTGAACTTGGCCGCTAATCTTTTCTTTCTGTTCTATTTCGGTCGTCTGTTATTGTTTTCTTCGAATTAAGAGGGAAAACAGGCGCGGCGTGATTTGGGGATCGTGCCGCGCCGAATTGATTTTCGCCAAATTCTCTTCTGCGTAGATACCTTGGCTAGAGGACTATAACCCTCTCTAGACGGTTTCTTTTGTTGCTTTTTTGCCTCTGCGCCAATAGTGAGTTCACTCGCCTCTTTAAACAGCTTAGGCGAAAAAGGCCTTCAGGTGTCTATGCCTAGCAGGGCGCTAACTGCTTTCCTGCTGGCTTGAAGTTGTTAATAGGATGCAGCCTTTGGTTAATACGACGCAAAAAAATAATTCGTTTGATAGCCTTGGTGCAAAATTTTTGTTACTTCAATTTCAGACCTCGTTATATAGCAAAACCGCTACAAATTGTGTAGGTAAGCTTGTACTTTCTGTTGTGGGCCCAGGTCGGAAAGTAGCAATTAAAAAAATTGTGACTGCGTCAAATATCAAAAAATCATGACTTTTAATTTTGTATATTTTTCTTTGCGATTGTTGCAGGACTCGAGTCAGACTAATTTTTCCAAGGCCATAACATATTTTATTTAAAGACATAGCGTACATGCACATGCTAAGCTGGGGGACATTTTCAATTCCGAGACGTGGAGAATATTCTATTCACGAGACGCGCTATACGTGGTTATACGATTCCCATAAAGACGAGACGCGCATTTTACGTCTTTCGACCTTCGAGGGTTGAAAGACCGACTTGGGAAGCGAACTATTGCCAAAAAACAGTTGCCTTGCGGATGCTTTATTCATCACATTTTATTGTTGCTAATGAATGTATGTGACCCACTTCTGCATCAATTTATCCATGTGAAAATTTGGCAAATACCGCAAAGCGATGGCGTTTGTTTTCGTACCGTTTTGCCCGATTGTTTTGGCAAAAAATGTTGCTCGTCATCATCACCAATTATTGAACCTATACTTGTCTTCCTTCCATATTTATTTTTACAAATTCTACACCTGGTATATACTAAACACATATTTATTGGCAAAAAAGTACCAATAAATTATTTATTAAATAAAAATTTGTCTCGATTAATTGAAATTTGTGAGAAATTGAGCACAACAATTGGCAGTTCCGTATCTGAATTACAGTCATATTCAAAGTGCTAATTAACCCAAAAAGGCTGCTAATTTTTTAACTAAACAAGTGCTACTGCAATGAAATTTTGTTTTCTTCTCAAACGGAACACTTTTCTTTTCAAGATTGACGTTTTGTAAGGTCCGATATTTCATTGAACGTTATCATCTCGTCAAAATGCAATAAATAAATTATTTAGAGCATTGTTATAATACTTTCTTATACACTTACATACACACCAAAAAAGTACGTGTGAATTTATAAAATAACGCAATAAAATCGTATGCAGGGTACTGAAACATAATTATTCCGTCCTTTATATATCCTCAATAAGCAATAGTCTAGAGTTGAAGGACATGAAAAATATGAAACTATAAATTTTTAATTTCATACCTGCACAGTAGTTTTCATGCTGCACTTATATAAACCCAAACGTTTTTTCCATACATGTATATGTGTTTTAATTTAAAAGAGTTTTTTAGCATTATTTTACATCCCAAAAACGTCCACATGCAGATTTATCTTGTGGTCACCTGATGCCGCTTTAAATGAATTCATTCGGTGTGAAACTATTATCAAACGTCGAAATACTAGAATTACCTTAATCATAGGAATGCAAATAATGGTAATAACGAACATATTTATTGCAAACAATTCTATAAAAAAATCTCTTGCGAGGCGCGAACTTGCCAAACTCATCAAGCAATAAATAGCAGAAGAAGAAGAAGAAAAATGAAGTCTAATAAGGATATTCTCTATTATGAATGAGGTTATGTTGTGACATAGCGGGGTTTCATAATTTAAAAAATTTAAACTTAACTGCCTTAACTTAAAACTTAACATATTCAATCTGGAAGTCCCTAAAAAGCTCGATATTGTCTTGTTGCTAATCCGCAAAATCCATGCAGTGACATGGAACAAAACGCAGCAGGAAACAATGGAAACTTCATCAGGTAAACCAATTATTCGATTTTCTTGCATAATGTTACAAATGCAGCATATTTATATCATTATTAACCACATTAATCGTATCTAACTCTTTTTATACAATCATACCTACTCGGCTAAGCCGCTGGCTTATTTTTTATTTGATATAGTCTTCGTAATGCGTAACTGTTCTTAATTCCCCATTTGGAGCTGCTCCATACTATCATATTTCAATTGAATAACAATATAATGAATAGGAATGTTTCTCTGCTAAATGCTTCTGTAGAAAACCTCATTTTGCACCATCAGTATAATTCTCGTGGAACATCATCTACTTATCATTCAAAACACTAATTCGACTATCCCGCGTCAGTTGCAGCAATGTTCCGCTGGAACTACTGGAATCTACAGCCATCAAATCATATTTTAAACAGTTCGGGAGGGTCGTCCGAATATGTCTAAAACTGAAAACTAAGGCTTGTGTGATCGAGTATGAGGACGAGGAAAGCGCCGAAGCAGCCATTCTAAACGCTGGGGAGTACAAAGGCCACATTTTCACCGTAGAGCCTGGTAAGAATGAGAAAATATTAATTTCTCCCGGCAAACGGAAGCCCACCAAAGAGCCCGACCCGGAATGGAAGCCAGACCCGGAAGTCTTAGCAGAACTGATTGCCCATGACAGTGACAGTCAGCCGAAAGATTATAATTTGCGACAGCCGAGCGAAAAGGCCGAAAGGAGACTGAAGAAACTGATGGATCGAGGAATGGATCACGCTGAAGGTTTGGCCTTGCTTGAAAAAAGGCGCCAGAGGAAACTAACCGGGAAAATGGAGGCGAGGGAGAAACGACTCAATGCTTGGGAAGGTGACACTTTGAAATATGACCATAAAAAAATGATTCAGCCTTCAGAAAAGTCACTCAAAAAGTAAGATTCAAAATATAACCAATAGTTAACTGTAATATCAATACAAATATCGACGTTGCTTCGCAATGAACGTGTTTGCTCATCAAGAATTATACGTAATGTCTGTTTTAGGCCTAAAGCATGGACGCAAGAGCAGCTGGAGCTCCTAAAAATAATAAGACAGGCCGCTGTGTCTATCGAAGACAAACATAAAGCACTTGAGGCTCGAGATAAATTAATAAGACTGAGAATGAAAAAACATACTGATCTGTCAAAAGCGGAGAAGACAATCGGGACCTGTCCCGACATGTGCCCAGAAAAAGAGAGACTGCTAAGGGTAGTGCGGCACCAGGTGAGTTGTTATTATGGCTCAAATATATTTTGAAATGTTTTGTATTAGCAAGTTTAAATTATTGTGTAACTCGTGATATATTTTTAGGTTTCTTCATATGAACAAGATCTCGTCACCAAAGCATTGGTACCGGAATTAGCAGTGAAACAATATTCTAGAAGCTCTGCTGATCAAGAGTCTCCCTTGCCTCATGAACTAAGACCAGTTTCTGTTTTGCAAATGACGATGAGCTTTCTGATGCATGAGATAATGGATGAATCCGAAAGACCTGATGTAAGTGTTTATATGTTATGCTTCTACCAACTATTTGTAATAAAGATAAAAATGCGCCAAGATATACTACTCTGTTCAAAAAGTAAGGTGAAATTGTCATTTAAAACTTCCGGGCATTAGGAAGACGGGTAATTTTTTTCCCTATATTGCTAGAACTATCTATAACATTTGCCAAGCATCTGTTTGTCAAAAGCTTTAATTATCTCCGAGTTGCTTGTGTTTTTGTAAACAACCAAAAGTGAATTTTTCAATATTTACAATGGGTGATTTTGCTGAGCAAAGAACTGGCATCAAATTTTGATTGCGAAACTAATATTCTTGTGCGGATACAATGAAAATGTTGCAGAAAACATTTGGTGATCAAACTATGGTACAAAAAAAAACGTTTATAAGTGGTACATCGAGTTCAAAGCGGGCCGAGAAAGCGTTGAAGACGAACCACGCTCTGGACGACCATCAATGTCTACCGACGAGTGCCACGTCCAAAAAGTCTCAATTGGTGCCAAAATCGCTCAATTTTTTGGAAAAAAGAGCCGCAGTGATGTGTGTGAAACTTTTTCTATCTGACTATCGGGACTACTTGAAATGCATCATTACTTGAGATGCGACTTAGATTTACACATACGATCCTAAAACCTTCGACCAAGTCAACGAATATCGTGCAAAAGGTGAAGCAAGACCGAAAAGACCACGGCAAAGTTAATCGAAAATCAAGGTCATGTTGACAGTTTTCTTTGATTGTCGTGGTGAGGTGTACTGTGAATTCCTTCCGCCGGACCAAACTGTCAACAAAGAATATTATTTGAGTGTTATGCATCATTTGCGTGAAGCTATTCGTCTGAAACGGACAGAATTATGGGCGAACAACTCTTGGTTCCTTCATCACGATAATACACCATGTCATACTGAATTGGTTCTTCGCGACTTTTTTGCCAAAAACTCGACTCATCGTTCTGCAACCACCGTATTCACCTGATTTGGCTCTGTGCTACTTCTGGCTATTCAACAAACTCAAAAGGCCAATGCGGGAATATTGTTTTGATACGATTGAGAAGATAAAAACCGAATTGAAGAAGGTCTTGAATGCTATACCAGAATAAGACTATTCAGACTGTTTTGAGGACTGGAAAAAGCATTGGCAAAAGTGCGTTTTATCGGACGGGGATTACTTTGAAGGGGATGAAATTGATTTGGAGGAATAAATAATTTACATTTTAAAAACAAGTTCACCTTACTTTTTGATCACAGTATTATGATATTTCTATTGAATCTGTGTTTGTTTATTAATAAATCTTCTCTTTATTTAAGCAAACCATGATTTATTGTTCTCTTCCTGGAGGATAGTTATTCATATTTACACTGAAATACTAAAAGTTTAGTAGTTGCTGCACAAATATGCAAACTATGAGACAACACGGAGTTGTCCTCCTACTCAATAATGCTAACTATAAGTTGTCTTGTAGTCGGCACTCAACGTGTTAGGAATAAATTAATTTTTTTGAGTGATTTAGAAATTCAAGCAAATGCCGCATTTATAGAAAAATTAGGAAGTGTAAATTGTCCTTCTTCACGAATGCGTTAAGTAACGCATTACATTAACACAAAATTTTGCCAACAGGTTAATTTGGGAGATTGGTACCATTTCATGTGGGATCGCACCAGAGGCATCCGCAAAGATATAACACAGCAGGAACTCTGCTGTCAAGGCTCTGTGACCTTAGTGGAACAATGCGCCCGTTTCCACATCCACTGCTCAGCCCGACTAGCCGGCGAAGAGCCGTCTATCTTCGACCAAAAAATCAACACTGAAAATTTGACAAAATGTCTGCAGACCTTGAAGTATATGTACAACGACTTGCGGCTTAAAGGCGAAAATTGCCCGAATGAACCTGAATTTAGGGCGTATGTGATCCTCCTGAACTTGAACGATGGAAATTTCATGTGGGAAATCCAGCGATTGGGTCGAGAAATACAAAAGTCCCCGCAAGTCCGGTTCGCTTTAGATGTTTATTCCGCTCTGGACAAAAATAACTACGTTAAATTCTTCAAGCTGGTGCACTCAACTACTTATTTGAACGCTTGTATATTGCTCAGATATTTCATACAAGTGCGGTACAAAGCGTTGGAGACCATCGTGAGATGCTACTCTCCTAGGTTGACCTTTAATCAGTACCCGTTGGACGAGCTTCAAAAATTGTTGGCTTTCGAAGACTTTGAATCCACCGTGGATTTTCTTGAAAATCACAATCTGTATTTAAATCGAGAGAAGACTCATGTTGTGTTAGATAAAAAGATGTTCAGTCCACCGGATATTCCGTACATGATGAGCAGGGCCGTTAACGTTATCGAAGTCAAAAGGCTTGGTACAGTAGGGGAAGTTATTTGTGGAGGCCAAATGCCCGAGAAGACGTACGCTGATCATTTAGCGCATTCCAGTTTTGACGAGAAAGGATGTATGGATGTTTTAAGCTATTTCCCAGATGCGGATGATAAATTGCTATCGAAAGAATTCGATTTCGAAGCAGTTCAGAGCAAAGCCGCCGGTGATTCTGCACCAGGTAGTTTATTTAAGATCGGTAAAGGCTCAATGTTTGACGGAAGCACAAGTGGATTAAAGAGTAACTTGCTACAAGATCGCAGCAAAAGTCCGTTGTTCTTCAGAGATGTTGTTGATAAACCCTCGACAGACTCTGCAAAGTCGGTTTGGGCTCCCAAAGATTCTGAGGGGAGCAAATCATTTTGGAATGCTAATGCAGATGGTGGAAATACATTTCCTGTGAAAGAAGGAAGCAAGTCGAGTATTTTCGGAAAAACTTCTTCGGCTTTTACGGAAGCACCTACTGCTTTCGGTGTGCCTCAAAATCTATTTGGGAGGACACAAGGATCTTTTGTCGGCTCGCAAGAGTCATTTGGGACTACTCAATCTGCTGGTACTTCCCAATCATTTGCCAAAAATCAAACAGCCTTTGGCAGTACCGCAGAACAATTTGGGACTCGGACTACAGTTGTTGGATCTGGAGGATTTAGTGGAACTCAGGTGCCATTTGGGGGAAGCCAGGCTCCATTTGGAGGAAGCCAGGCGCCATTTGGGGGGTCTCAAGTAGCTTTTGGGGGATCCCAGAAGCCATTTGGGGGACAACAGCCATCTGGAGAGACCCAAACAGTATTTGGAGCTGCTAGAGACACATCAAAACATCCTGAAACATTTGGAGAATCATCCAGTAGCCAAACGATATTTGGTGCAAGTATTCCAAAGGCATTTGGGGGAAAACAAGCGAGATTTGATGGTCAAAAAAGCATTTTTGGAGGCCCTGCAAGAGACATTCAAGGCTTAAATGAAGGCTCACAAGACTCCTTTGGGAATTTGCCAGATAAATTTGGAGCGTCACAAGCCACGAAGCCTCCACATGCCTCAGACACTTCTAGTGCACATCAAGCTTCATTTGAAGCCCCACGTGGCTCATTCAGAGTACAATCGTCAATGGGAGGTTTTCAAGAGGGTCCAGGAAATCTCTCAGCATCTGCAAAGGATGGATTTACAGGCAATGCACAAGGGGGTAGTTCGGAGTTTCAAAGAGATGGTTCAAAGACACAACAGCAACCATTTGGTGGCTTCAAGTTCGATTTGCAATCCCCACCATCAAAATCTGCAGGAAGTTTTTTCCAAAGTACGGCAAAACCAACTGAGCAACAGTCGTCTCTGTTTGGCGTGTTTGCACAACAATCCGAAGCTGGAAATCAAAGTATTTTTGGACAAAATAAACCAGCAAGTGCTTTTACGCCAATGCCACCATCTACAACAACACAGTCATCGATACCTAACCAGGCACCCATTACTAACAGGTCTATATTCAACAAAAATGAACCCAAAATTGTCCAAAATCTATTTGGGCAAAAGCCAACCACTACCTTCTTCTTTCCCAGTGGTAGCATTTCGACATCGACTAGCCAACTCGACTTTAAAACAAACACAACGGCTTCATCACAGTCAGCCTTCAAGTTTAGCCTTTCCCCTACGAAAACTCCAAGTTCTATAAGCGACCACGGTCCAAACTTCCAGGCCATTCAGAGATACAACGAAAGACTACCCTCAGAAAATGAGCACATGCAAAAGCGTCCTGACGGTTTTGGTAGACAATTAGGAAGCGACAAAGAATACCCGAATGCAGGGATAGAAGATAACCGAATTCTGAGATCGAGACAACAAATTGAAGAAGAGCTCACCAGAAATAAAGTGGGATTAAAGCAAACCGTGACAGATGAAAAGCGTTGGCAAGCTGCACAATTAAAATCAGAAGAGAGATTTAGGGAAAGCCGACCTTCAGAAGATCGATTGGTGGAGGAACGGCTTAAGGAAGAAGGTTTCAAAGAAGAACGATTGAAGCAAGATCGCCTTGAGCAAGAAAGATTGAAACAAGATGAAGATAGGAAACGTGAAGAACAACGAAAACTTGAGGAACAACGAAAGCTTGAGGAACGAAAAAAGGTCGAAGAACAGAATAGAAAACGTGAAGAGGAAGCCCAACGGAAAGCGGAAGAGGAGCGACGGATTCTTATGGAACAGCAGCGAGAACGTGAGGAAAAGCGAAACAAAGAAATATCGGACACGGTGATACAAGTTGTTAAGAAGCTCATAACGGATGCTGAAGAACTCCACAAATCAAACACTTTAACCCAAATACGGTTGAAAATGAATTCGTACAAAGCCAAGCTGGTAATTGACAAATGGAGAGCTTTCATCAAAGGGAGGAAGAGAAAACGGAAGGCCATAGGTGCGCCTCTCTGGGCTTCATCTGTTACGCCAATTCAAGAAGCCCGAGAGCTATTCACGAGGACGCAGGATGATACTTTGGCAAATGCTAAACGATACAAAATGGGGCTTCCGATGCAAATTCCGTTGCCCAAAGAGAGTTCTGTAACACCAATAAACCTGAATGATCTCTTATACCCATGTTTGCTGGACCGGCACTCACAGCTAGACGGAACTTGCAAAGATATCTATTGGAAAACCGTTATTTCAATCCCTGACCGTACGGAACACTGCAACGGTTTCGTAAGGATAGACAGCACGCTTTCAAAAATGCTGGATTTCCAAGGCAACTTGTGCATCAAAACATCCAAGACGGTTTTAGGAGAAAAAGCAGCTTACTGCATAGAAAAGTTTATAGGGGTCAAACGGGCGCAACGGAACACCAACGGATTGTTGCTTGTAACGAAAGATATCAACTCTCATTTTGTGGATCGCCTCTTCGATTGCATTAGAAATTTCGCTCAGCACTCCATGATTCCCGCTTTTATCATTATCGAAGATGAGCATTTTGACGACGGGGGTACTTTCAAAGAATTGCAGCGTCGACACAAACTGTCGGATTACAAGATCATGGTGAGTCCTTTAATTCCGCCCAGGCTAGAGATTGCAGTGAAAGAAGGCCTTAAATATTTAGCGTCTCGTTACCAAAGACCGCCGCCTCTAGAACTAGAGTGTTTCAAAATGTTCCTGGTGCAAAATCTCGGGTCGGAACTTTGGACCCGGGTATACAGCTCCAGCATATTTAACAAGCCGTATCGAGAATGTCTCACCTCTCCGAGAATCGTAGTTGGTTTGTACAATCAGGCCTTGGAGTACTTGAAAAACATGGTGCTAAAAGAGGAGAACGACTCGTATTTGGATTTTTCCGAGGAGTTTAAAGATATTGCGTATGAAACAAAATTGGAGGTTTTCCCCTATGATTATAAATTTTTCCCCAGTTACTGGAGGCATCCCGCTTACAAAAAACTAGTCGAAGATCACTTCGAGGCCCTCAAAATGCCTGATTACGAAGCTGTTTGGCCACCTAAGACCCAAAAGGACTTGGAAGAGATTGTTTTTAGCTACTGCCGACAAATCTTTGTGGAGCCCATACCGAAATTTTATAAAATCATGGGCAAGATTCTGAGGGGGATCGAAGATAATTTCGAGTTGATTAAAGAGGTCGTTTGGACTGGGGTTATTGACACCATAGCTATGGAGAAGATCGATGAGCTGGATTATTCTTTAGAAGACACAGAGTTTTATACTGAGGAGTACCCAGAATTGATAGTGGTGTACCATAAGGAAGACTTACGACGATACGAACAAGACTTTTGGTTTTATGTCAACAACAAGATTATCAAGAGGGAGATCGACGAAAAGTGGCAGCAGAAATTGGCCAAGAGTCCCAAAAAGAGGCGTTCCGAGGTTCTGGACGTTCCTGAAATACCTGACTTGAACAAAACCTTCTCTGAGCTCATCAAGGAACGGGAGGCTTCAGAACCTGCCCTTCGAAAGCGCAAGTTGGCTTTGGAGCACATTAAACAAACGATGGAAGACCTAGATAAGAGCATGGCAATCTCTAAGAAGATAAACGAAAGGATTAGTGATAACCTAAATAATTTATTTAAGTAACTTTATTTATGTCATGCGTTGCCTCATTTCTTGATTATTGTATACCTGGAAGAAAATAGACAACAAATTATTAAAGAAGAATAGTTTTTATAAACGGCTTTTTAATACCGTTCCTTTCTTTGCATTGGATGATGGCTTCGTTGAATCCTTGGCATAAATTTAGGTCCTTTTGGGAGGAGGCGCATTGCAGAAACTGCTTGATTTCCCAAGCGCAAGGGCCTGTGGGTTCGCTATACCCGTAGTTTGCTTGTTGCTGCTGGTACTGTTCTTCGACAGACGGAGCTCTTCCACCTCCTGTGATTGCATGGCCGACTACGTGTCCAACGGCTGACCCTACCGCAACTCCTCCTGCTGTAGCTGCCATTTGGCCGAAGAGTCCTGGCTGGCGTGGTTGAGCTGGCGCTTGGGCAGGAGCACTAACCAAAAATGGTGAGTGATTAAATATGTTTTGGTCTAATTACGAGCAGGAATCTTTAAAGCGTAATTTTATAATACTGTACATATGTTATTGATTTACTTCATAATTAGAGCCTAATGTATTTACAGTAAGTAACGCTTGAGTGGATTTTGAAGGATGGTATCAGAAATAAACTATTACACTTAATTATGAAGTCTTTGTCGACTCACTGTTTTAATTTGATGACATGACAAAGTACAAACACATGCATCAGTGGGGGAAGTATTTTCTCCTAATTTCTACTCCCTTTGGCTATCTGTTTTTTTTTGCATTTTACATGCATATGTTTATACAGGGTGTTACAGAATTAATTTCCAATACTTAACCTGCATGTTAAGAATGCCAATGTGACCACAACCTGGTATTTTTTAACTAAAAATCAAAATGCTGAATATTCGGCTAATTTGGGACTCCTGGCATAATTGAAATGATGCCAATAGACCATGCTGGGTTACAGAATATTATGCAGACACCGTCTGCGGCACCGTTATTGCTATAAAAATAACGGCATCACAATCAAATACGTCGTTAGATCCTTCAAAATCTCGAGACAACATTTTTCATGAACGCAAAACCGTCCTTATCAAAGAGAAACAGAAAAAGAACATAAACAACCATTGAAGTCAAATTTTATAGCTCCGCGATTTTTCGAATCATTTAAAACAGAACGTGTCCTCGAACAAAGATCGCTTTGTATTTGTATCTTCCGCCACAAGAAAAACGATTACATCATACATCGCAAACTAACGTCACCTTTATCTCTATAAAAATACCGGCATCACAATCAAAACAAAGCGTTAGGTCCGTTATAATCACGAGATACAATTATTTCACGAACACAAAACCTTTCTAATAACATAGACAGAAAAAAAAGATTATAAAAAACCATTTAAGTAAAACTTTATTCGAGCGCATTGTCTTTTGAAGTAGAGGTCGAACGCCATCTCGAAAGAATATTGCTTTATATTATCGCCGCAAGAAAGGTGGTTACATCATACAACGCAAACTAAACAATAACTTTATTGTTAAAATTCAATGGCTACTTAAATACGATGTACTACAGTCAATTTCTATCACAATTAACAGTACAAATTCACGTTATTGCGAGGACAGAAAAACATGCACCGCTTCTCTTGCGTCTGCAGTTGTAAATTTATTGCGCTTTACGTGTTTTGATAAGCATCCACTTTCATTTTTATCACCTTGTTTACAATTAATTTTTTTTTTGTTTCGTGCTTAGTAAGTTCAGATGATTTGCATATTAGTAAATATGTCTTTCTTTGAATAGGGCATAAAGAAAAGTTTAGCTAATTTACATAATAGTAAATAATGAATTAAAAACAAATTGAAATGAACGCAATCTGACCAAACATGTGGCACTTGTTTTTCCTCTCCGGTTGGAATTTATTGGGCTGTTAACTTTTGTCGTTCGTCTTTATTTCTTTTCAACGAGGGTTTTTTATTATTATTTCGTCAGTTTAGAGTCCAGGTGCTTTAAGCGTAAACAAGAAGGTGATTCTTTGAAATGCTAATAAAATTCGTCTGTGTTCGACCGACGACGTCATAGGGAATTCCAACAGTGGTTCTTAACATGTACATGTAATTAATAACTCGGTTACTAATTATGCCCCAAAATGCAAACAAAAACCTATCGCTTATTATTTCTTATATCTACCACCCTTTTAAGTTTTGTAACTTAATTTTGAAACAGGCTGTATAAATTAGTGGAATGGGTATTTTTATGAAGTCGGAACTTGGAAAAATCATTGTGACGGTAAGTCAATTCTTCAATTTTATGGTAACATATACCTATCGAAAATAGAGGCGTTTCGCTGAGGAATTAAAACAACTCAACGTTTAAAAATAAATTTATTGCAAAAGTATGTAGTAATGTATCATATGCGTTAACAAAAAATTGATAATAAATATATCTACCTAGTTTGAGGTACACAAAATAGTGGAAAATTATAAATCACAACAATACATTGTAAAACATGTATTTTCTTTTAAATTTCTCTTCGAACAAACTACAAAATTTATGAGCTACTATCGTATAGTAATAATAATAATATTCATGATCATAACTAAAGTAAGAAAGATGTCTGAATTTTCCATTTACTACTTCTCTTCTTCAATTTAAAAATGATCTACGGTAATTAACTAACTCTTAAGGGAGATCTGAAACAAAATAAGTCAATTTTAAAATCCATATTTAAGACAAAACCAGCGCAGAGATGAAACAAGTTGACGTAAATCACATGGAAAACTTTTTAAGGGTTGAGAAACTGATTGAAAATGCGAATAAATGAATTTAACAATGCGGAAATGAGTTTAGCAAAGGAAAGACGAATGGATCGAGGAAACGAAATAGTTTAAATTGAAGGTGCAAGATACTAACTGTTTCTAATTTTGCACTGCTGGATGGCCTCGTTGAATCCCTGACATAAAGTAAGGTCAGATTGGTTAGCAGCACATTCTAGGAACTGTTTGATTTCCCATGCACATGGGCCTGTTTGTTCAGTGTTTGAGTAGCCCTGTTGCGATTGGTAAGCGGGTTGCGCTGGCGCTGCAGCTGCTGCCGCAGGCTGTTGGTTGTCTCCGGATCCGCTGAACATGCCTGTCATGGCATGGCCGACGGTATGTCCAATTGCAGAACCTACAGCTACACCACCAGCCGTGGCTGCCATCTGAGCAAAAAGGCCTGGTTGTTGAGGTTGTGCTTGCATAGGAGCTGCTGGGGCCGCTTGCATAGGGGCGGCTGGTGCTGGTGCCCTAGCTGGCAAAGTTTGGGTCGGAGCAGCCCTGCAATAAGAAAGCATTAATTGTTACCATGGAAAATATTTGGCTCTACCACCAAGTTGGTATCGTGTCAGACTTATAAGTATTTTGCTAACAACTTGCATGCCCACATTTTAAACACGATATGAAAATGAGAGAGAGGCCTGATTTTACCAAACTAATTTATGGCAAGATTGTGCTTAGAGCCAAAATAATTAGAAGCAATTAAATCAGCTTAGAGTGGAGGTATTGAAACTATTAAGAAAATGTAAATGCACCATAAAACCATCCAGTTTAGCACAAAAAGATCTTAATTATACATGAATTTTGCGATAATACTTGGAAGGATTACATAATAAGCAATACGGAACTCCGGATAAGAGGAAGTAAATGGTCTAATAGTTGTAGTCGTAGTGTTTATTTGCATAACAAATTGATGTTTCAGGGAATACAATTAGGACTGTAAGGATAAGGAATGGAGGAATAAGTAAGAATCCTACTCAAAATATTCAAAAAACAGGCTTTATTTTCGTAATAAAAGTTCATAATGTACAAATAATTTTGAAACTAAAACATTAGCGGCTACTTAATAACAAATATACTCGGCATGGCAACTTCAGAAAATAAAAAGTACCACCCAAAATTTGTTTACCAATTTATTTAAACAATTAACACTTCCGAGCATAAAATGTTGTCGAAATCCCTAAGCAACAGTCTTTGCTGATATTTGTGGCTCAATAAGTATTAACAATAAGGTCAAAAAGGTAAACGAAGAAGAGTGTCAGGTGCATTTATTGTTTCGTAATTGGTAATAAAAGTGGGCAATTGACAGTTGTACAATTTAAATTTTTCTGGTGAATTTCAGAACTCTTCAGTAATTTTAAAGACTTTAGGGGGCAAATATCCCGAATTGAAGCTCAACAAAACAATTTCCTTATTCGAAGGTAAATTTTGTAAACATTTTTATCGCTTTAGGTTACAGTTCACATTACTTGAGAACATAGGTTAGGAATACCGTTGGTATTTAGGTACCATTGCTTATTATATGGCTTAATAATAATGATTGTGATTAGTTTAATTATGAACATACAGAATTGAACTTCAAAAAGTGCCAGTTTCATGAACACGTGTGTGATTTTAATTTCACCTACCCAGCTTTTATCTTACCTTGGTGTGGGGCTTGCAGCCCTTGGGGGTGGGCTAGAACGTCCTCGTCGGGGCATGTTGAATTTGTTTTGTTGAAAAACTAGTAAATTTCACAATAGAAACGAATATTTCACAATAAAATCGGTCACTTCTGGCACACTCTCCGTACACTGATTACGTAAAGTGCAAAAATCATTCGACTTATATACTACACACGGTTTTCTAGAAATTCCGGCTATTTTCAGCTTTTGCGCATCTACGCTCGCCCGTTGGTTGGAAAGAGACGGAACGACAAACGTAAAATCGTTACGCGCTCATGTGATGCATGACGTCGCGATTATATTCCATCTCGCACGTCACAATTACCTGAAACTTAGGCAACTAAATATACTCTTGCATTAATAGGGAGGTAAATTGTTTATTTTTTTTATGTTTGCATTTCGTTGTGAAAATTAGTTGATTTCTTTAGCTTAAAATGAAAATAGAGTCGTAATATGCTTCATCATTCATAAAAAATGTTTACACTACCGTCTGCTTTTATAATCTCTATTTTATCAACAATTATATATTTTTAAAATCTTGGATTAGCAAAAGCTATTTTTTAATACCTAATTAGTCATTATGACTCACAATTTTGGCGATTAGAACGATATAAACGAGCTGGGTTGTTCATACATCAATATATACATACCCAGCAGCAGACTAGCTTTAAAGTTAATTTAAATGTTACTAGATTTACAAAATTTCACATAAATGCATTAGTTTGGACTATTTTTTAATTCAACTCATTACAGTTTCAGACATACCGAATATTTGGTGCTTAGAATACACAATTTTTTCTGCAGTGCTCGAAAATTGACATAATTTTTTTTTAAATAATGCACTGCGACTGAGTCAACTCAATAATGATTGAAGTAGCAGTTCAAAATCATCAAATCAAGTCGCAGGATACCCTCTATCTCATTGGAATTGTTTCAAGTTTCAACATATTTCGAAAAATTACTGTTTTTGAAAAATGCAGCAATTACTTACGATGAGAATCCTCGTCTAGGGGGTGGAGGAGGAGCTCTTGGGGGTGCTCTAGGCGCCGGACCGCTTCTGAATCCGCCGCCACCGCCTCCGCCTCGTCTACCCATGTTTTTTTGAGAAAACTTTAAGAATTTTGACTTTGAGAGTTTAAAATATTTTGATTTTTGTTGTCATGAGACTGTTTTGTTTCATTATTTAGCTCTGTAGCTATGCAATAACCAGAGGGGGATGAATGTTCAAAGCAATGTTTGTGGCTCAGTACGAATGCAATTATCCCCAATAGTCCAAGTGCGAGAAGATGATTTCTGGGGTAAAAGGAACAATGTACAATTTTTAGCAAATATACAAAATTATTGTATTTTTTCTCCATTTAATGTGAACGTTTCACAATTTCAGGACACTCCGTATTGCAATACTGGATAGAATAACTAATACTGAAGTACTAAGAGAAATGAAAATCAACAGTATTGAAAGCGATCAAGAGGCTTGGAGAGCAATATTGCTCTTTACATGTATAAAACTACCAGATTTATATAATTTGGAGAAAACTAGAAGCATGTCATGAGTTGGCTATGGGAGATGAATAACCTTTGTAAACAAATTGAAGATTACTGAATTATTCACTGACGGTCAGAATAGAAATAGGACACAAATTACGACACACTCCATCATTATAAACACCATCCAAAAAATTGTGGAGTGTTTTAAATTAATTAAATTGCTCTCAATTTAGTGCGTCAACCTAAGTTTCTAACAACCAGAAACATTCCGCTATTAAGAGCGTCAACCTAAGCTTCTCACTTTCAGATACATTTCGCTGTTAAAAGCGTCAACCTGTGTTTCTAATATCCAGAAACATTCAGCTATTAAGAGAGTCAACTAAAACATTTTACTATATACCATAATAGCTCCATTTGTTTATAAGTGAAACAATGTTGTTGATACATTTCTTTAAAGTTCATTTAATAAAACGTTTGTTGATACTTTTACTAACAGAATGTTTCTGGTTGTTAGAAACTTAAGTCGACGCTCTTAATTCAAGAGCAAAACCTGAACAGGCTGCGCCGAAGGCGCAGCTACTGCCTTTGTAGATGTTAAAATATATCTTCTCTTTCCTGAATATCATATTTATATGTCGCAATTCAATTGGAGTTCGCGATTCATAAATATAAACAAAATCATAATTGGTTCGGTACTATTCTAGAACAGTTTTTCATGTGTTGGGTTTGTTTAACCCTTGCGTACTACTGCACACGTGATAATTATTATGAGTATTTAAGTACAACAAAAACACCAATAATAATGAAATTATGGATCTGTAATTACGCTATTGGGTCTTACACTAACGGGTTTATTTCAATGAATAACAATTTGGGGCTTATTCCTGGTTACAAATTGAACTTTAGTAAAACGGAGACTTGTTCTCCTTTTGATTACTAACTTATAACAACTTAAAACTATTAAATCTAGACATCCTAGACTAGACTATATACTAAAGCTCTGCTCCCCCTACAATTGTTTCTTCCTTCAAGGGTGATGGGGTGTATCGCATCGGCAGTAAGTAACAATATGATTTAAAAGCTCGACTACAATTCTTGCTAATTACAGCTTATTATAGAAGATTTCTCGACTAATGTGATTCTTTTGAAAAGTGAACCACAATCGAATGTCTGTATAAAAATATGATTCTTCAAGAAAGTGAAGATCTCTTGCAACATTTGTAAAAACGTCTGAGCTCACTTAAATTCCAAAAACAATTTAAAATGTCCGTTGTCTTCTTATACTAAGAGACGTTGTAGCTGTGCCTCCGGCACAGTCGATTCGAGCTCCGCTCTTCAATTAAGAGCGTCGGCTTAAGCTTTCAACATCCAGAATCATTCCGTTATTAAGAGCGTCATCTAATACGTTTCAATATATAGTATAATAGTAACCTTTATTAACATGCGAAGCAAATCTATTGTCGATTCATGTCTTTCAGGCTCGGTTAACAGTTAGTTTAAACTTTTAGTAGCGGAATGTTTTCTAAATGTTAGAAATTTAGGTTAATACTCTTTATTGTGAGCGAAGCTTGAATCGGCTGCACCGATGGAGCATCTATCACTTCTTACAGATATTAGGAGAATACTTCATTTTCATGATTAATTTGTAATGTGAAGTGCAGAGCTATCGCTTCCCCTTCATACACAGACATCATATCAGAAGGACTCAAAACGTGGAGTATTATCAAAATCTCCAGGTCAAATTTTTCATGATCAATGTAAAAATCAAATGTATGCATGTTAAGTTCTACTCCCGGCTTGTACTTGCTGTAGCTTATTTTACAATGTCTACCATTTTCGTAACAATTTTGTAAATTTTGTTACAAGGAGTTAGGGGGAGGATAGCCCCCTTTACTTCCACACATGCACACACCATACCAAAACTCTGGAGTATATCCATTCAACATTCCTCTATAAACATATATACTACACAAAAGTACCGACGATTAATAATAATAAAACTACAAACACTTACATGCGCTTCAAAACTAAAAGCAAAAGGTTTAATACTCATAATTAACATTAACTTTAATGTCTATATTCATTACATTAATATATCCATAAAGAATATTCACTTTTTTCAGTACATATACAGCCTGTTTCAGAATTAAGTGACAAAACTTAAAGGGTGGTAGATATAAGAAATAATAAGCGATAGGTTTTTGTTTGCATTTTGGGGCATAATTAGTAACCGAGGTATTAACTACATGTACATGTTAAGAACTACTGTTGGAATTACGTATGACGTCGTCGGTCGAAGACAGACGAATTTCATTACTAATTCAAAGAACTCCTTTTATGTCTACGCTTGGTGCAGCTAAACTCGAACAGACGAAATAATAATAAAAAAAACCTTGTTGAAAAGAAATACAGACAAGCGAAAAAAGTTAATAGTCTATTAAATTTCAACCCCAAAGGAAGGACAAGAGGCACTTGTGTGGTCAATTTTTAACTAATATTTTGATTTCGATGTATTTTATTCACTATTTACGATTATGCAAGTTCGCTAAATTAGAAAGGTATAAGCTTTATTCAAAGATTGAAGTTTTTGTTAACATGTAAATCACCCGAACCTATTAAATACGAAATAAGAAAGAAACGTTCCTTATATAGTGGCTAAAATCATATAAATGAAAGCGTAGACTAGGCTACTCTAAAACCTTTTAAAAAACAATCGCAATAAATTACAACCACAGAGGAAAGAGAAGCTTCACTTGTTTACTAGCGTTTTTATTTGATTCGGCATGTTAAATTCAACGCTAGCTAATAAGATATTCAATTTATAACTATTTTACAATTTACCTAACTTGATATTTTACTTCATATAATTATTTTAGTTTATTTGAAGTTATTTACGTTCCCGGTTCCTCGAAGATCTTTTGTCTCTTCTGTCGATATCTGTTAAACCGGGCCACAAATTTCTTCTTGTACGTTGAATTTGAGTCACTTTAAATTTAAAACTGAACAGGTAAAATAATTGCAATTTGTTATTGAAAAGACGTATTGCAATGTTGCACTGACTAATTTTCACTTAACAAATATGAATTAGTTTGCGATGCACCTTTCTTGCGGCGGAAGCTGGTAACATAAAATGAAGTTCTCATAAGGTCACGCGCTGCCTTCTGCAACGCGCCTCAATAAAATTTTACTTTAATGATTGTTTATGTTTTTTTCTATTTCATAAAGATGGTTTTGAGTTCATGAAAAAATTTAATCGCGAGGTTTTGAAGGATCTAACAACATGTTTGATTGTGATGCCGATATTTCTATAGCAATAACGGTGCCGTTGTGTCTGCCTAATATTCTTTAGCCTAGCATGGTTTATCGGCATCATTTCAATTATACCAGGAGCCCAAATTAGCCAAAATTGCAACATTTTTATTTATACTTAGAAAATACCAGGTCGTAGTCACATTGACGCTCTTAACATATGGGTTGAATATTGGAAATTAATTCTGCAACACCTGTATATCATCGAAATATTTTTAATATTTCTTTATGTAACGTACAATACTTTGTGTTTAAAAAATATTCATACTCTTAACTAGTCTGCAATATCAAATGCTTGTAAAAACCTGTTGCGAAGGCTTGAATTTTAAAATGTAAATTCATAACTAAAGGAATGATCCAATTTTAGAATAAAAATTCATAACTAAAAAATTAAATTTATGATGGTAAAACCCATTTCCGGTTGTCAAATTTACACCGAACTATTTGTTATTGCTATATTTTTTATGTTTTGCATTTTTATAAAAATTTTTATTCCAAGGCCTACTAAAATTGGAAATTTCAAAATTTTAAAAATAGCATTTCTGGTGCTCCGACCATATTGAACATTTTTATCTGTCAGTTTTTTGAGATATTTAAGATGTGCACGAAATTTCAATCTGAAGTCCTAGATACCTCAAAAGTAAAAAGTAAAAAGCTGAATGAAAGGGGGAGGATAGCCCTCTTTACTTCCACACATGCAGACACCATACCAAAAATCTGGAGTGTCTCCACTCAACAATCCTGTATAAATATATGTACGACATAAAAGTACCGGCAGTTAATGTTAATAAAACTACAAACACTTACATGCGCTTCAAAACTAAAAGCAAAAGTTTTAATATTCATAATTAACACTAACGTCAATGTCTATATTCAACACATTAATATATTCATAAGGAATACTCAATTCTTTTTCAGTGCATATATATCATCGGAATATGTTTAATATTTTTTTACGTAATGTACAATACTTTGCGTTTAAAATATATATACTCTTAACTAGTCTGCAATATGGAACGCTCGTAAATACCCTTTGCGAAGGTTTGAATCTTAAAATGTGAACTCATAACTAAAGAGTCTAATTCTAGAATGTAAATTCATAACTAAAAAATGAAATTTATGACGGTAAAGTCCCACTTCCGGTTTTCAAATTTACGCGGAACTATTTGTTATTGCCATATTGTCTATGTTTCGCATTTTTGTAATTTTTTTATTCCAAGGCCTACTAAAACTGGAATTTTCAAAATTATAAAAATAGCACTTCCTGTGCTCCGACCATATTGAAAATTTGCATATGTCAGTTTTTTGTGATATTTAAGATGTGCACGAAATCTGAATCCGAAGTCCTACACACCTCAAAAGTTGATACAGAGTTAAGTTTTTGCGATAATAGTCGTATGCCAAATTTCATTACTCCACCTTAAACGGTCTGACCGCTATCGTGTTTACATACACACAGACAATATACCAAAAATAGTCAAAATGGATTCAGGGGAACTCAAAACGTGGGGATTCGTCAAAACCTTTCATGATCAATGCAAAAGTCAAATTTATGCACGTAAAGCTCTGCTTCTGGCTTGTACTTGATATAGCTAATTTTGCATTTTTGTAATAATTTTGATTTTTTTATTGCAAAGCCTACTAAATATACACTTCAAATTTGAAGCATGGCACTTCCAGTGCTACGATCATGTTCAGGCTTTCGTAGTACTTAAGACGTGCACAAAATTTAAACTGGATAACTTAGTCTTAAAGATTAGTTTATTTTTAAAAATTCCAAAATTATGTAGGTAAAAGGTTACTTTCAGTGGTCCTACATACCTCAAGAGGTAATACAGATCTACGATTTAATGATAATAGCCGTATGCTAAATTTCATTGCTCCACCTTAAACAGTCTTACAGCTCGATCGTATTTATATACATACACACAAACAGACAACATGCCAAAAATGTTCAAAATGGAGTCAGAGGGATGCAATAGATGGAGATTCGTCAGAATCTCGATGTCGCATTTTTTCATGATTACTGTAAATATCAATTTTATGCACGTAACGTTCTACTTTCGGCTTGCACTTGATGTAACTTATTTTACAATATTTTCCATGTTCGTAACAATTTAGTATGTTTTTTTTTATTCCAAGGCCTACTAAATACAGACTTTTCAAATTTGAAGCATGGCATTTCTTGTACTACGATCATGTTCAAACTTTGTATCTGTCAGGTTTTCATAGTACTCAGGACGTGCACAAAATTTCAATTGGATAACTTAGTTTTAAAAACCAGATTACTTGAAAAATTTTCAAAACTTTGTATGTAAATAGGTACTTCCGATGCCCTACATGCCTCAAAGTTAATACAGATATACGATTTAATGGTAATAGCCGTATGTTAAATTTCATTGCTCCACCTCAATTGGTCTAACCGCTTGATCGTAATTATATACATACATACAAAAAAACAACATGCCAAAAATTTTCAAAATGGAGTCAGAGGGATTCAATAGGTGGAGATTCGTCAGAATCTCGATGTCGAATTTTTTCATGATTAATGTAAATATCAATGTTATGCACGTAACGTTCTACTTCCGGCTTGTACTTGATGTAGCTTATTTTACAATGTTTTCCATGTTCGTAACAATTTTATAATTTTTTTATTCCAAGGCCTACTAAATACAGACTTTTCAACTTTGAAGCATGGCATTTCTTCTGGTACTACGATCATGTTCAAAATTTGTATCTGTCAGGTTTTCGTAGTACTTAGGACGTGCACAAAATTAATACAAATCTACGATTTAATGGTAATAACCGTATGCTAAATTTCATTGCTCCACCTCAACCGGTCTGATTGCTCGATCATATTTACATTCATACAGACACACAGACAACATGTCAAAAATGTTCAAAATGGACAAAAACGTGATTTCATAACTGAAGGATCTAATTTTAGAATATAAATTCATAACTAAATAATGAAATTTATGACGGTAAAGTCCCACTTCCGGTTTTCAAATTTACTGTATTTTCCATGTTTAGCATTTTTGTAACATTTTTGTAAAATTTTTTATTCCAAGGCCTACTAAAATTGGAATTTTTGAAAATTATAAAATTAGCACTTCCGGTGCACTGATCATGTTCAAACTTTATACCTGTGAGTTTTTTGTAATAATTAAGATGTGAACGAAATTTCAATTCGATAACTTAATTTTTTCATGACCAATGCAAAAATCAAATTTATACACGTAAGGTTATACTTCCGGCTTGTACTTGATGTAGCTTATTCTACAATGTTTTCCATTTTCGTAACACTTTTGTAAATTTTTTTTATTTCAAAGCGTACTAAATGCACAAAATTGGAATTCGATAACTTAATTTTAAAGACCAGTTTACTTTAAAAAATTTTAAAACCGTGTAGGTAAATAGGTACTTCCAGTGTACATGCTTCAAAAGTTAATACAGATCTACGATTTAATGATTTTATTGCTTCCCTTTACTACAGTATAGTAATACGAGAATGTAAAAATCTGAGCAATAAAGAGGGGGGGGCGATAACCCTCCTTTACTTCCACATATGCAGACACCATACCAAAAATTATCGAAATGGATTGTGGGTCACTCAAAACGTAGAGATCCGTCAAAAGCTTAGGGTCGAATTTTTTCATGATCGCAATTATATAGTTTTTGCCTAATATTGTTGCTTTACGTCTAGTCATTTATAGTTCGGTGGTCCAACTATTGTTTTCTAAAGACGCAGTTAACTGCTTGTCCAATAAAAATTCCATCCTTACTCAAGTAATGTATTTGTGAAAATACTAGATTATATCGAAATATTATTTTCGCCATTTCAGGACTTTGAGTTTTGACTTTTCAATCCTTGATTAATTGCGTCAACTTGTTACCTTATCATAACTATTAACATGTAATGAGTTTATAAATGAGGCGCAGATATTACGATAAATGACGTAAACACCACGGCCAAAAATGCCAATCGAGAGGTCATAATAATCAATGAAACAATATGTTTTTACACTAAAATTGCGAACTTGTGCTCTGCATAGGCAACGCACACGACACACCGACAATTGCACCGGCGGTTGCATAAGCTGCGCAGCTCGGGCCGGGCCTTTCTTGACTTCCGCGCGGAATTTTCGCAGCAATACGGAACGTACGCGCTTTTTGACATTTATAAACCTCGTTTTTGAAGCGAAAAGTGTGTCAGATATCTCTTTAGGAAACGTGAGGGTGTAGAGGCGCGTAGATAGTGAAAGTGAAAGCACTTTCTCTTTCAAAACTCGTCTTAAATCTGAAATAAACACCAAATGAGTCGGCTGCGGCTTTCACATGTTCGACGTGAATTTCGCGAATTTGCGAAAAAGTCTGCATAAATAATAACGTAATAACTTTTGAGCGCTGCGGGTTCGCTTGCAAGTCTCAAGGCAAAAAATTATAAAATCATTGACCTTAGACAATTGATGTGTTAGACAGAAAAAATAACAGCGATTAATATGTAGAAACTGCGTCGCAGTTTCTCTAAACATAAAACGGCCAATCAACTTTTTATTTGAGATAAATATCGGAGGAATGTCACCAAACATCTCTTTTGCCGGGTTTGACGTCCGTCGCGACGACCCGTGCGAGGCGGTTGTAAACAACATTGCAACTGTTTGATTTTTTAAGAACAATCTACAAGATTTTTTCGTAATTATTAGTATCGCTTCGTGTCCAATTGTTTATTGGTATTTTAGTTAAGGAACAAGGAACTAATATCATGGTCCTTTGAGTTACGCTCTCCGCACACGAATTGCTTTGTTTTGCATTTAGTAAATGATCGGCAACGCATTTTGTAGGTACTTCCGCTGTCGTACGACGGAAAAAATTCTCTAAACCGAACGCGTACATAGAAAACAATAGGTAATAAGAATAAAGACGTGATGCAAGAAGAAATTATGCTGTGCTCGTTACACAATGTTTACTTTAATATAACAATTAGATAACCTAAGGTACCATGATTAGATTTCACCCATTATTATATAAAGAACAAACTGCTTGCTTTTGAAATTTTCAACAATTTCCATTGGGCGAGCTGTGATTATGTCAGTACTAAGGCATGGTCGCAAATATGTTACTAGAACTCATGTGGAAATGGAACGAAACGACCTTCCAAAAAGCTATCCTAAGGTTTTGTGTTTTAGGCTCGAACGTTGGAGAGGACCGGCAAGACGCCAATTGGACGCACCTACATTAATAAATCTAAAAATGTGTTAGTTTCAAATCACGTGTATGTAGCTCGTTGTGCTTCAGAAGAGACCGAGCAACAGCCTCGGGCTGCCTCTCCTTTATTTAGTAATTTTGCTGTAGGTGCCTAATTTGGATACAGTTATCACCCGAATTACCGAAGGTATTAATGTTTTTCAAATGGCCGAATTAGCGGGTTCAGTCGAGCAGTCAAAGAAAAATTCTGTTATCGCCAAACAGTTTTAAAAGCTCGCTAAGTGCAACTTCCAACAGACCAAAACCAAACGCGGTTGTGGACTTGGCCGAATGTGCAAAATACAAAACAAATGAAGGTCTCCGGCCAATCAGAGTCGCTCGGTGCATATTTAAACAATAACATAACCTTCAAACGGTTTTACTTCCAGGTTTTGTTCATTGCTTATGCAAAAATTGATAAAGTGAGGCAAGTACATAGATAGACGGTTTGCCGTTTAAGTTGCATCTAACAAAGAAGTTTGTTGTACCTGGAGATAGATAACAGGGCTTTTTATCTACCGTTGCACACACAATCGCTTCTGTATAGGAAATAATTAAGTTAATAATTAATAAAGATTTTTATTAACATCCATTTTACAAGATTGTAGGCTCAAGGAAAAGCGTAATTGTAAACAATAAATTAACTTGGCTGTCCGCTAGCCTTATTAGAAATTAATTAATAATGATACTAACGACGCTGACGGTGGCAGCAATAATACTGATGATCTAATAAAAAAGAGATTCATTTAAATAATGTATATAGGTACCCACATAGGAAGTTTTAACAATGCCAATTATTGCTTTTAGTGTTTTTAAAAGGCTTGTGACAATAGTGCTTGCTTTTAGATTACTGATTATCGGCCTTGTTGAAAAGTACTTCCAGGTTGATATATATACATTTGTACTTGTATGTACATGATGCATATGTATGTCTGCACGATTGGACTATCTGTCATTCAGACAATCGAAAATGAAAAACATTTGATAGCGCGTTGACTTTTCAGAACAAAGACTTCGTTTTGATAACGATTTATCCTTGGTTTTTATCGCTCATTGGCGATGCCAAACAGATAGTGGCTACTCAATATCTGCGGGCAGAAACTTTTTTATATCAAAATTATGCGGTTCCATATCGAAATCTTAATGTCTTTTCTCCTTTCCGTTGCGTTTTTTTTGCAATCGTCATGACTTCAATGATTTTATCGCTGCTGAGGCAAGGCATCATGCACTGTTGTTTGGGGGGCGAATCGGTCGAGACAACGATTTTCAATGCTTAACTTCAAGGCAAGGAGGCAAAACCGATATGCCATTGTTTATTAATATCATGGTAATCTTGCATGGGCTCAAATTCTCAAACTAAGTATTAACTTGCAGGACAAGGCGACGAATTTGAAGAGCCTCGCACTTTTAATTCATAAAATAGTGATTAACTATTAACTAGATTGGTCAAAACATCAAATGCTGTTTTACAAAACTACACGATATCGAGTTGAAACGTCTCCTACATCCTTCATATTTACCAGATTTGCCCCTACTGACTGCCAGTCATTTCGCAATTTGAAAAGTTTTTAATCGAAACATAATTTAATTATGACAATGCCGCCAAACTGGCTTTTCAACAAGTCATTGGCTCTTATCCGTCTGGTTATATCACCAATCTACCGCTTAAACGGTAAAAATGTGCAGATCACAGAATAAAATATCTCGATATGCTATATTTGGAAGATATCAAACTTCATACTGGACGTCTTATTCTATTACATTCACAAGAAGAAGCTATTGTGATCACGACAAAAGTCGACCTCGGGATGCCTGTATGTGTGTCTGTGAGTGTATTTGGCATATGATTATTATAGCAAAATTTTAGATCTGCAACAGCTTCTGTGACATATAGAACCTCCGGTAGTACCTGTTTATCTGCACGATTTTGAAATTGTTTCAACTAAACTAGTCGTTTAAAGAGAGCTATCAAGTTGAAATCTCGTGCACGTCTTAAATGCCCCGAAAAAAACGACAGGAACAAATGTTCAACATGATCGAAGCACCGGAAGTGCCAGTTTCTTAATTTTGAACATTCCAATTTCAGCAGGCCATGAAATAAAAAACTTTACAAAATTGTTACAAAAGTGCTAAACACTATAAAATTAGCCGTAACAAGTCGTTCCATGTAAATTGAAAAGCCGGTAGTAGAACTATATCAAGTCTAAGCCGGAAGTAGAGCGTTACGTGCATAAATCTGATTTTTACATTGATCATGAAAAAATTCGACCTTGAGATTTTGACGAATCTTCACGTTTTGAGTCCTCCTGACATGATGTCTACATGTGTGATGGGGAGAGGGGGTTACGAAAGCCCCCTTAACATTAATAATGAAAATGAAGTATCCTGCTAACATTTGTAAAACGTGTAAGATGCACCTTCGGTACAGCCGATTACTAAAATGATAAACACTGCAAAATTAGCCGTAACAAGTACTTCTGCATAAATTTGAGAACCGGAAGTGGGACTTTACATACAAATTTGAGTTTCTTGCACTTCCACTGTCAAATTGGAGCCATTTATTAGTCGTGAATTTAATTTTTCAAATTGGGCCGAATGCGAATGACTTTTTACCAGCTATCAATATAGGAGACTACTTAAAATATAAAGTGCAGCGCATTACGTAACGTTACTAAATATTTCGCCTTTATATATGTGCTGAAAAAGATTTTGGTATTCATTGTAAACTTTTATGGTGGATATGGTGGATATTTATCAATAAGCTAAGCGGATGGAGGGAGGAAATATGGGGGAATATTTTTATTAAAAGTGAAACGTGTAGCGAATGGAGGCTTTGAGGGGAGCGATAGCTCCCCCCCCTTCACACAGACACATAGTAATAAGTGTTATAAATATATATTATAAATATTTTTATTAGAAATAAAAAACGGATCGGATGGGGGATTGAAAGAGAGATGATAGCTCCCCTTCTAACGGACAAATATTAATATATATTTGGTATGCATATATTATAAATATTTTTATTAAAAATACACTGGAGTGAATGGGGAGCTTAAGAAGAGAGACGATAGTTCCCTCTGCACACAGACATGCACTAATTCATAATAGAAGTATATATACATATAAACTCTAAAAATATTTGCATTAAAAATAAAAAGTGGAGTGAATAGGGGAGGGGAGGGGATCGAAGGGGGGGGGCGATAGCCCCTCTTTCGCCCAATCACATATTATAAAAACAGCCTGTTTCAAAATTAAGTAAAAAACTTAAAGGGGATATTCGAAGTAATAAGTGAACTTAGAGTGAAATGGTGAATGTGTTAGGGGATGCTGCTCCATCTAAACCAATGGTCTGTAAGTGAGCATTAGAATTTAAACGTGGTTGCACAAGCCTAGAAGATGATCCTCGTTCAGGGCGTCCAAAAAGTGTGACCACTGAAGAAATGATTGATACCATTCTTGATATGGTTTTGAATGACAGAAAGTTAACCTTGAGTGAGATTTCTGAGACCATGAATATCTCAACTGAGCGAGTACTTCATATTTTGGAAGATGTGCTAGGCTTCAGAAAGCGACAACAAACCTCAGAGTGGACTGAGCCTGGTTGTTCAGCCCCAAAACAACCAAAATGGTCCAAATCATCCAAAAAGATTATGGCGTCTGTTTTCTGGGATGTAACATAAATGTGTTCAAACAATGGCCAAATTGAATGATTTACGGTATGAATTGATGGAACATCCGCCTTACTTTCCCCATCTAGCCCCTTCGGTCTTTCTATTTCCAAATTTGAAAACATTTCGCCGCGGAAAGCGTTTTTCCTCAAATGAAGAAGTTATAGCGACTGTGAACCAATATTTTGACGAGCTTCCAGAAAACCATTTTAGAGATGGTATAACTGTATTGGAAAATCGTTGGAGAAAATGAATTGAAGCTATGGGAGGATACACTGAAGACTAAAGGTATTTTTTTTAGATTTGCCCTTTTATTATCCCCGCTTCGCGAACTTTTCAACTAACCTAGTATATATA
>JAWQRO010000209.1:0-48714 GCA_033557835.1 Helochares maculicollis
AAAAAATATATATATATATATATATATATATATATATATATATATATATATATATATGTTTTATCTCATTTATTAATTTTTCTTTCTAAATGATAACGATATAACGACACCTGAAAAGTAAGAGCATAAACACTGTTTTCATCCGAGAACGATCAATGTAACTGATGCTAGCTATAATTTAATCTTTCCAATTTTCAATAAGGCGATGAAATAAATATTTATGAGCATTTTTAATAATGCTTTTTATGATATTACAGCTATTATAGCAGACGCAGATTTCAAATGTTTTTCTTGTAGTTAAAAATCGTCTTTTTAAATTGCAACTATTTGTATTGTCAGGGTTTCTTAATATTAATTATAAATGCAATAAATATAATAATATAATAAGTTATTATAATTGCAGTCAACCGTTAAATTCAAATTCCGTGGCTCGGCAATGCAACTAAACCACCTTGATCGATAGATAAATGCAAGAATACATTTTCTTTGTAAACTTAAATTTCCACATGTTACGCAAAAACATTTTCGTGACACATCATCTATCATGAAATCCATCTTTTAGGTTCCAATAACAAAACTTTACATTCAGATTCATAACACATGGGAGCTAAACAGTTACTGAACAACAAAAAATAAAAACGCAGGCGCAGGGAGGTCCCGATATGTTTGTAAGTAATAGTAATGACATCATAAGAAAAACTATGTAAACATGGTCAATGATAAAAATGTTTGCTAAAAACTGCATGCCAACAATGCCTTCAACACGAACTCAACGTGAAACAATGAGCCATAAGTAAAGTTCTAAAATAACAAGAAAGAACAAGAGGCTCAACGTGATGGGTCAAAGGTGATTAGTGTCAAATGTGGCTGCTTGCTGATAAAGATGGCTGCGCCATTCCATGCCAAACCTTGATAGTCCCACTACCTTTATTGAACCATTCATTTAGTAACAGTTGTGGGATTTAAGAGTTCAGCATGAAAGAGCGCCTAATGGCTTTTGGTGCACGAAGAAATTCTCTAAGCAACATCTAACTACCTTGTGGCAGCTCCACAGCATCAGCCTGACTATCGGGAGTCTTGGATTCCCAATCGTCACTCTTGGAAAAGGTCTGCTCATCCCAGAGGCTGGAATATTCCTTTTGGAAATCGGAAACCTCTTCCACGCTCAACTGAGAAACGATCTGACGGTAGTCGCTCTCTCTACGTTCTTCAATTTCGGGCGTGGACAATTTCGATTGTTTGGCATCAGCTGTGTCTTTATCCAAGACCTCTGATGCCATTCTCTCGAATTTGCGTTCGACGCGTTTAAGCTTTTGTTCGGTTTTTTCATCTCTAAGCGGAACGGAAGCTTGACTTTTTTCAACTACCTCTAAAGTACCTAACGCTTCTTCCAAGTCACTTAATTTTTTTTCTATTTCTTCTACGTCTTTTTGCACATCAGGTTTAAATTTTGGCTTTGCTCCTCTTTCTGATTCCGAGTCAGTTATGTCATCCAGATCCGTAACCATAGTAGAAGGAGGTACAGGTAAATCTAGTAAAGCATCTATAATTTTCTGATCGTAATCTATATTTTTAACTTCCGAAGAATCTATAGAAGATTCCTCTTCTTCAGAAGCTATGTGAAACATCGGTTTGCGTTTTGGTTGCTGAGACTGCTCTACTGATGTGATTTTTTCAATACGAATAAAATCATCAGAGAGTTCTTGTATGTTTTGTGCTACTTTTCCTACTCTTTTCAGGGATTCTTCAGGAGGTTCACTAACTATATATTCTTCATCTTCACTGGAAGCATCTCCAGGAAGATGAGAAACGTCCATAAGCGGAGGTCGTTTATCGCTGGGTATTCTGGTGCTAAAGCATCGCCTTTGGGTGCCAGGTGAAGTAACCATAGGTTGACTGACAGGGCTTGCTACCTTTTTTATTTCGTCTAATCCAATCTTTGCATTTTCTACTAAGTCTTCATGTGCCGCTTCAAACTGCCTCTTGGAATCATCGACTGATTTCTTAACTACATGTTTGGTCTCATCACAGGTTTTGCCAGCCTCTTCTATTGTTTTCTGCAGACCTAGCTTCATATCACTAAGTTGTTTCGAAGAGGACTCAGCAGTGCTTTTCACTGCTTGATCAACTTTAGTTAAACTTTCTTTGGCTGTTTTGGATGCGGCTTCGCAGGTTGTGGACACTTTTGTTTGGATTTGCTCTTTAGCAGTTTCAGCACTGTCCTGCACATCATCTACCATCTTTGTTATTTTACACTCGATTTCTTGGCTTGAACCTTTTGCTTCTTGAACTGCATATTTTGCTGCATCTTTTGTTTCTTGCGCAGCGTCCTGAGCTGCACCTGTTGCTGTTTGAATAGCTTCCTTCATTGCATCTGAAGATTTCTCAACTGCGGATTTTGCTTCTTCTTCCGAATATTGTGCGACATCTTTCGCCGCCTTTACAGTGTCCTCCGCCATTTTGCTAGACTGTTTTACTGCTTCTTTAGCGTGCCCCTTTACATCGGTTAGTGAAGTTTCAACAACGCTCACTGCTCTCCTAGTTGAATCCTTGGCTTCCTCAATCGCAGCTTCAGCTGTATCTTTTGATTTCTTTGCAGCGACTTTTGCATCTTTGGCTTTTGTCTCGATTAACACTGCAGTATCCTGTACGGATTCTTTAAGTTCTTCACTCTTGCCAGTTATTTTCCCTCCCAGTTTTGTGAAAAAACCGCCAATTTTCTTAGAGGCTTTGTCTGTACCTTTTTTTGTTTCCTTCGCAAAATCATCAGCGGCTTTCTTGGTGTCTTTCACAGCGACTTCAGCAGCGAATTTTGCATCTTCAGTTATAGCTTCAAGGCTTTCCTTTGCATGTTTTGTTGTATCTGCAGCGGTTCCCTTAGCTTCATCGATAAATTTCTTACTCTCTTTAGTTGCATCTTCAGCAGTTATCTTAACATCTTTTATTCTATCCGCAAAAGATCCCTTGATTTCTGTAATTTTTTCATCAGCTGCTTTCGTTGTGCTTTCAATAGACTCTTTGGTTGCTATTGCTGCCTCTTCAATTAATATCTTAGCATCTTTTCCAGTATCCACTAGACTTTTAACTGCAACCTCAGAAGATTTTTTGACACTGTCTGTGGTATCGTCAACATATTTCTTAGTTTCTTTTAATGCATCCTCAGTGGAACTTTGAAGTTTATCAATTTGAGATGCTGTTTCATCTGATTTTTGTTTCACTGCATCTTTTGCGCCTTGAACGGTTTGTGATGTTTCTTTCACAATTACACCTTCAGCTTCAGTAATTGAACCTTTTGTTTTATCTAAAATGTCTGTAGCTCCATCTTTAAAGCTTTCAACTGTTTTGTTTGCTGCGTCTTCGAGTTCTGATCTTTTTTCTTGTACTTGGGATGAAGTTTTTTCAATTTTATCGCCGATTTGTTTAACTGCTTCGTCGAATTTTGAGGCAGTTTGTTCTAGATTTTCTTCTCCAGTTTTCAAAGTAGACTTAGTTGTATCAGAAATTGCTTGAAGTCCTTGGCCCATTGCTTGAGCAACACCAATCATTTTTTGATCTGCTGCTTCTTTAGATTTTACTAAAGCATCTTTGGACTCTTCTAGAGCAGCCTTTGAATCTTCTAACGTGGATTTAGATTCTTCTAATGATGCTTTAAACTTTTCTAAGGTTACTTTGGAGTCTTCTAACGCTGCTTTGGACTTTTCAATGGCATCTTTTGAAGACATTTCCAAATTTTCTTTGCTTTCTTCTAGAGCAGCCTTAGACTTTTCTATGGACTCCTTAGACTTTTCAGAAGCTTCTTTAATTTTGTCATCAAAAACTTTTGAAGCGTCGCTTATTTCTTTATCTAAGAAAGCAGCACTATCAGTCATTTGCTGCCCTACAATTGTTAAAACACTTTCTTGTTCGTCAATCGAGCTATCTTTCTTTTTCTTACCGAAAATTCTGAAAGGACTTCCACTCTTTCGTCTTTCACGCTTCTCTTCTTCTAGTTTCTTTTCGTCTTCTGAAATCTTTGCTATTTTTTCAGCATCTCCCTGGTCTTCCGACTTTTTACTCAACATACCAAAAAGCCCTTTTTTCTTCCCTTTTTGCTTTTTCTCGCCTTGTGCTTCTTCGCGAGGGATGGATGATGATGGTGCAGGTTGTTTTGTTTCATTTTCAAGCTTTTCAACAATTTTAAGAGATGCTTGTTTTTCTTCATCAGAGACGTCTTTAGCAGAAGACACAGCAGAATCTTTAACATGTTCAGATGTTTCCTTTAACTTATCTGTATCATTTTTTGCTTCTTCTTTGGCTAAGGCAGCTTCTTGTTCTATCATTTCCTTGACTTGCGCAGTTGCATCTTCAACTTCTTGTGATTTTCTAGAGAGTTTGTCTCCAATTTTTCCTAGAAACGTTCTAGATTTCTTTTCTGTTGTCTTTACTCCGTCTTTAACAACTTCTTCTCCTTCGTTGGCAGCTTTTTCAGCTTGCTGTTTTAAGCCTTGTGTTTTTTCTACTATTTCTGTTTTTTGGTCTTCTTTTTTATCACACAATAGTGTTTTCTTGTCTACGATTGCTTCTTCAGCTTTCCCAGATATTTTGCTACCTAGTTTGCTAAGAAAGCTGCCACTTTTCTTTACTGCTTTACTTGATGCTTCTTTCGATTCTTTGGTAATATCTTTAACAACCGTCGTTGTTTCAATCACCGCCTCTTTTGTGGTATCAGAAACACCTTCAACTATTTCCGCAGTTTTATCTTTTATATCTTTTAAATTACTTTTCACATCTTCTGACCTTTCATCTATTTTATCTTCGGCTTTATCCCGTTTTTCTTGTACTTCTTGCTGCAAGTGGCTGGCAACATTTTCTGCTTCAGAGCTTAGTTTGTATCCTACGCTTGTTGCAAAATCTTTTATTGTACCCTCTATTTCTTTAGGTGTACCCTCGACAGTTTTAGCTACATCTTGAAGCTCAGTTTGATCTACCATCTGTACTACAGTTTTCTTCACATCTTTGGCCATGCCTACTGTTGCATCATTTGTGTCTATAGCAAATGCGGTTGTAGCATCACTAAGACTAATTGATGTTTCTTTCATAGTAATACCAGCTTCTTCAGCTTTATCTACCATTTGGTCTGTAGCCATTTTTACGCTTTCAACAACTGCTGCTGTCGCATCTTTTGTGTCTTTCGCAAAAGTTAGTGTAGTGTCTCTTGCATTATCGACCGATTCTTTAATGATAAGGCCAGCAGCTTGATCTGCTGTATCTAACATTTGCCCTGAAGATTCTATAGCATCCATTATAGCGCCTTTGGTTGCATCTCCAGTTTTATAAATAATTTCTTTAGTTGTATCAGCTGCAACACCAAAGCTATCTATAGCTTTTTCTTTTCCTTTTGTTGTTTTGTCAACTGTATTAGTTTTGAGTTCCATCATCTTATCCGTACCTTCACCTACTTTTTCTTTTGCAACATCAATATCTCCTTCAACTGTAGCTACAAGTTTACCGATTAGTCCAATTCCTTTATGTTCCTGTGAGTCATATTCTTGCATAACACGTCGGGAATCTTCATATTTATGTATTTCTGAACTCAAAAAATCTGCAGTGTCGGTCATTTCTTTCATAGCAGTTTGTGAGAGGAACGGATTATCTTCTTCTTGAGGGCTTAAAGGTTTCTCCTCGGACTTTTGTTTATCTTTTTTGCCTTTTTTCCCAAAGAATCCCAAGAAACCTCCTTTCTTTGAAGAATCACTCTCATCGCCGGATTCAGATTTTTCACGCTTAAATCGTTTGTCTTTCTTCTTTTTTCTTGGTGTTGACGATTCGGCTTCAGCTCTTTTCACAGCATCTTTTGTTTCAGCAGAGGTATCACCGGCTTTTCTACTATCCTCAATTGTTTGGTCTTTGGTTCCCTCGATTGTATCTTTCGCTTCGTCTGATTTTCCATATATTTTGTCTCCTATTTTAGAGAAGAATCCTCCCGTTTTCTTGACCGTTTTATCTACTTCTTCTTTAGCAGAGTCTAGATCATCTTTGATGTCAGCAGTAACTTGTTTTGCGGTATCTTGAATAGATTCTTCCGATTCCTTAGTTGCATCTATCATAGAACTAGCATTTTCCATAGCAGTAGTACTTAAGTTTTCAACGTTGTGAAAACCGACATTTATATTTTCATCAAAAGCATGTTTAGCTTCCACAATCTCTTCTTTAAGCTTGGACGCTGCAGTTATCGCCACTCCAGCAACAGTAGCTGATGCCTCTTCTATTTTCTCAACTTTATCTGTATGTGCGTCTTTCTTAATTGCTGGACGAACGTCTTCATATTTTAGGACTTCTTGGTTAAGGAAATTTGAAGTAGTATCCATCTTCGTAACCGTTTCTTCGGATAAAACAACGGGACCTTGGGGCAGCTCATCAATTCTCTCATTGTCTTTCTTTTCTTTTTTGCCAAATAGCCCAAGAAAACTTCCACTTTTTCTTCGCGATGAGGTGTCACTTTCATCACCCGATTCTGATTTTTCGCGTTTATGCTCTTTCTTTCTCTTTTTAGGAGATTTTTCTGTCATAGAAACTGCAGTTTTCTCAACATCATCAACTAAACTTCCAGCGGTTGCTTTTACTTCAGATGACAAAGCACCCACATCATCTTTTAAATCTTCTGATTTGTTGCTAAACCTATCACCTAGCTTACTGAAAAACCCTTTAGATTTTTGTTTCACAGTATCTATTCCTTCTTTTGCATCGTCCATTGCTTCTTGAGCACTTTCCTTGGAAGAAGTGACCGCTTCAGAAGCTGAATCGGTAATGTTTTGCACGCCCTCTACAATGTTTCGACTACTTTCATCTAAACTTACTTTTGCACATTTCACTTCTTCATCAGTTTTATTTTTGACGGTACTTGCAGTATCTATAACTTCCTCTTTAACTTTGACGGCGGCATCTTTAACATATGCTGATACGTCTTTGGTATCATCCGCTAGCTTTTGCGCTTTTTCTTTAAGAAAGTCAGTAGTATTCTGTAGATCTATTGCAGCTTTATCTTTGAAATCTGTAGCAGATTCGACAGCAAACTCTTTAGCTTTAACAGCTTCTTCTTGAGCTTCATTCGCTTTTTCTGATAGTTTTCTACCTAGTTTACTGAAGAACTCACCAGTTTCCTTTGCGGCTAATTCGCTTTCCTCTTTGGCAGCCTCAGCATTATCCTTAATTGTTTTGTCTATGGAAAGAGCAGCATCTTTAGTAGCAGCACCAGCATCTTCAACGTCATCTGCAACTTTTTCAGCACCACCTACAACGGTATCTTTAAGATCTTTAGCGCCTTTTATGCCAGCATCTTTTATTTCAGCAGTTTTGTCAACGGTGTTATCTTTAAGATTTTCAGCCGATTCGACTACTGAATCTTTAACTTTCACAGCTCCTTCTTTAGCTTCATCTGCTTTTCCCGACAATTTTCCACCTAATTTACTGAAAAATCCACCAGTTTTCTTTGCGGCTGATTCGACTTCATCCTTCACTTCTACAGCACCATCCTTAATAGTTTTGCCTAACTCTTTAGCACTTTCTTTAGTAGCAGCAGCAGCGCCTTCTACGCCATCTGCAAGTTTTTCAGCACTATCTACAACGGTGTCCTTAAGATCTTTAGTGCCTTTTATGCTAGCATCCTTTATTTCAGCAGTTTTGTCAACGGTTTTATCTTTAAAACTTTCAGCAGATTTAACTACTGAATCTTTGACTTTCACAGCTTCTTCTTTAGCTTCATCTGCTTTTCCTGATAATTTTTCACCTAATTTACTGAAAAACCCACCAGTTTTCTTTGCAGCTGACTCGACTTCATCTTTGACATCTACGGCACTATCCTTAATAGTTTTGCCGAACTCTTGAGCACCATCTTTTGTAGCAACAGCAGCGCCTTCAACGCCATCTGCAACTTTTCCAGCACCATCTACAACGGTGTCTTTAAGATCTTTAGCGCTTTTTATGGTAGCATCCTTTATTTCTGCAGTTTTGTCGACGGTTTTATCTTTAAGATCTTCAGCAGATTCGACTACCGAATCTTTAACTTTAACAGCTCCTTCTTTACCTTCATCTGCTTTTCCTGATAATTTTCCTCCTAATTTACTGAAAAATCCACCAGTTTTCTTTGCGGCTGATTCGACTTCATCTTTGGCAGCCTCAGCACCATCCTTAATTGTTATACCTAACTCTTTAGCACCATCTTTAGTAGCAGTGGCTGCGGCTCCAACGCCTTCTGTAACTTTTTCAGCACCATCTACAATGGTGTCTTTGAGATCTTTGGCACCTTTTATGCTAGCATCCTTTATTTCAGCAGTTTTATCAACGGTTTTATCTTTAAGATCTTCAGCAGATTCAACTACTGAATCTTTAGCTTTAACAGCTCCTACTTTAGCTTCATCTACTTTTCCTGATAATTTTCCACCTATTTTACTGAAGAACCCACCAGTTTTCTTTGCGGTTGTTTCGACTTCATCCTTTACACCTACAGCACCATCCCTAATTGTTTTACCTAACTCTTTAGCACCATCTTTAGTAGTAATAGCGGCGCCTTCAACGCCTTCTGCAACTTTTTCAGCACCATCTTCAACGGTGTCTTTAAGATCTTTAGCGCTTTTTATGGTAGCATCCTTTATTTCTGCACTTTTGTCGACGGTTTTATCTTTAAGATCTTCAGCAGATTCAACTACCGAATCTTTAACTTTAACAGCTCCTTCTTTGGCTTCATCTGCTTTTCCTGATAATTTTCCCCCTAGTTTACTGAAAAACCCACCAGTTTTCTTTGCAGCTGATTCGACGTCATCTTTGGCAGCGTCAGCACCATCCATAATTGTTTTACCTAACTCTTTAGCGCCATCTTTAGTAGTAATAGCGGCGCCTTCAACGCCTTCTGCAACTTTCTCAGCACCATCTACAACAGTGTCTTTAAGATCTTTGGCACCTTTTATGCTAGCATCCTTTATTTCTGCACTTTTGTCGACGGTTTTATCTTTAAGATCTTCAGCAGATTCAACTACCGAATCTTTAACTTTAGCAGCTCCTTCTTTAGCTTCATCTGCTTTCCCTGCTAATTTTCCCCCTAATTTACTGAAGAAGCCACCAGTTTTCTTTGCAGCTGATTCGACGTCATCTTTGGCAGCCTCAGCACCATCCTTAATTGTTATACCTAACTCTTTAGCACCATCTTGAGTAGCAGTGGCCGCGCCTTCAACGCCATCTGCAACTTTTCCAGCACCGTCTACAACGGTGTCTTTAAGATCTTTCGCGCTTTTTATGGTAGCATCCTTTATTTCTGCAGTTTTGTCGACAGTTTTATCTCTAAGATCTTCAGCAGATTCAACTACCAAATCTTTAACTTTCACAGCTCCCTCTTTAGCTTCATCTGCCTTTTCCGATAATTTTCCCCCTAATTTACTGAAGAACCCACCAGTTTTCTTTGCGGCTAATTCAACTTCATCTTTGGCAGCTTCAGCACCATCCTTAATACTTTTGCCTAACTCTTGAGCACTATCTTTAGTAGCAGCAGCAGCGCCTTCAACGCCATCAGCAACTTTTTCAGCACCACCTACAACGGTATCTTTAAAATCTTTAGCGCCTTTTATGCTAGCTTCCTTTATTTCTTCAGTTGTGTCGACGGTTTTATCTTTAAGATCTTCAGCAGATTCAATTACCGAATCTTTAACTTTTACAGTTCCCTCTTTAGCTTCATCTACTTTTCCTGATAATTTTGCACCTAATTTACTGAAGAACCCACCAGTTTTCTTTGCGGCTGATTCGACTTCATCTTTTGCAGCTTCAGCACCATCCTTAATTGTTTTACCTAACTCTTTAGCACCATCTTGAGTAGCAGTGGCCGCGCCTTCAACGCCATCTGCAACTTTTCCAGCACCATCTACAACGGTGTCTTTAAGATCTTTAGCACTTTTTATGGTAGCATCCTTTATTTCTGCAGTTTTGTCGACGGTTTTATCTTTAAGATCTTTAGCAGATTCAACTACCGAATCTTTTACTTTAACAGCTCCCTCTTTAGCTTCATCTCCTTTTGTTGATAATTTTCCCCCTAATATATTGAGGAATCCACTAGTTTTTTTTGCGGCTGATGCAACTTCTTCTTTAGATTTCACTAGTTCTTTCTCTTTCTCATCAACTTTGATACAAGGCCGTACATCTTCATATTTATCGACTTCTTGAGTTAAAAATCCTGAGGTCGTAGTTATGTCTTGTTTAACCTGTCCGGATATTTCACTTTTGTTTTCTTCTATTTTATGCTTATCCTTTTTATCTTTCTTGCCAAAAATGCCCAAAAAACCTCCTTTCTTCGACCCGGTGTCACTTTCATCTCCAGACTCGGACTTTTCGCGCTTAGGTCGTTTACTTTTCTTTCTCGGTGATTTCTGTGGTGATTTTTCAGGAGAAGTTGGCGAAATTAAAGTAGCTTTTTTCTTTTCAGCGGTTTCGACTGTTTCGTCTTTTGAATCTGTGGCCATCTTGGACACATCACTAGTAATCTCGATTGCATTTTCAGACGCTGCTTTACTCTGTTCTTCAAGTATAACTTTAGCTTTATCTTTTGTATCTGTTGCGGTTTCTAGGACGTCTTTACCTGCAATTGCTTCTTCTTCCATCTTTCCACTTAGTTTCTCACTTAATTTAGTAAAGAATCCCCCAGTTTTCTTTAGCGCTGTTTCTGATTCTTCTTTGACATCGTCTGTTGTTTCTTTAGCGCTTTCTGCAGTGGCCTTTGCACGGTCCTTTAAAGCTTTGGTTCCTTTTTTGGCTAGTTCTGCTACATCTGCGGTTGCATTAACAACAGCTTCTTTAGCATCAATAGCTTGTCCTTTGATTTTATCAGCAGCTACAGCTGAGGTATCTATGATTTTATCAGTTGCTTCATCTAGCTTTTGTTCGATGGTCATATCATCGCTTTTAAGTTTAGTAATTGGTCTTACATCGTCAAACCTTTGGACTTCTTCACTCAGAAAGTTTGAGGTGTCGATAATATTTAGTTTGGTTTCTGCAGAAAGTTCAGTCGGTTTGCTTTCATCAATTGTATGTTTTTTGTCTTTCTTTCCAAAAATACTTAAAAAGCCACTTTTGCGTCCGCTGTCGCTTTCGTCTCCGGACTCAGACTTTTCACGTTTATGGCGTTTGTCTTTCTTCTTTGGTGACTTTTGCAAAGAAGTTGATGAAGCGAACGTAGCTGCTGCAGTATTGTCTTTTAAATCTTTGGCTGCCTTTGTAGTGTGACCTGTTATCTCAACAACGTCATTAGCAGTTCCTTCTAAAGTCATTTCAGTTTGTTCTTTAACATTTCTAGCGGACTCCAAAACACCTTCTTGAGTGTAAATGATATCTTCTTTACCTTCCGATTTTCCACTTATTTTTTCTCCCAGTTTAGTGAAAAATCCTCCTGTTTTCTTAGCAACTTTTTCAGTTTGATCTTTGATGTCTTCCGTAGTTTCCTTAGCTGCTTCCAAAACAAATTTGGTTTCGTCTTGAATAGATGTAGTGGAGATTTCAGCACCTTCTTTAGCAACTTCATGTGCTGTTTTTATTGTGCTTTCTGTATCTACCGCCAATTTGATAGCTTTATCTTCGATATCTTTTTTGGTTTCTTCAACTTTTTCTGATATTTTTTCACCTACCATAGCGATATGGTCACCAGTCTCTTCTATGCCAACTTTCATATCAACTATTACTTCTTTTACGTTCTTAAGACCTTCTTTATCATTTGTCAGCACTTCTCCAGAATGAGATGTATTATCTTTAATCTGTTGGATTCTAGACGGTACCGTAACAGAAGTATCACCAAGTGTGTCCATGCTTTCGTTAATAGTCACAGTTGTATCTTTAATAGTAACGGGACGGACATCTTCATACTTTTCAACTTCTTGAACAAGGAATATTTGAGTCTCTTTCATGTCTTTGATTATACCTTCAGAGAGCGCTGCTTCAAGTTTATCTGGGCTTGGAGTCTCGTCAATTTTTTCCTTGACTTTTTTGTCTTTTTTACCAAAGAGACCTAAGAAACTACCACTCTTTCTTTTCGAAGAGTTATCGCTTTCATCTCCAGATTCGGATTTTTCACGTTTGTGTGTCTTCTTTTTCTTTTTGGGCGATTTTTCCTGTTTTACATCTAAAGATGAAGCTAATTTCTCAGCTCCTTTAACAACGTCATCGGTAACTTGCTGAGCAGCATCCTTTATTTCCGCACTAGTTTCAGAGGCAATAACTTTGGATCTCTCAGTTTTTTCTTCAATTACTTCTTTAGCATCGTCAGCTTTACCGGTAATCTTTTCACCTAACTTACTTAAAAAACTACCAGTTTTTTTAGAAGTACCTTCTATGTCTGCTTTTGTTTCATCTATAGATTTCTGTAAGTCTTGTTTTAAAGAATCGAATGGTTTATCAACAACAAAATCTTGAGTAGTAGCAACGTCTTCTTTCGCTTTTTGGACTTCCATACTTGATATATTTATAATAGATACTTCACCTTGCTGTTCGGGTAATGGCAGCTTAGGTTTTTCTCCAACTTGAATAACTGGGCGCACATCCTCATATTTTTCTACTTCTTGATTTAAGAAGCTTGTAGTATCGTCAAGTGTTTTCATAATATCCTCTCTTAGTTCAGCAGGCTTTGCAGTATCCTTTTGCTTTTTCTCTTTTTTGCCAAATAGACCTAAAAAGCTGCCTTTCTTCGATCCTGCATCACTTTCGTCTCCAGATTCGGATTTTTCGCGCTTGTGGTGTTTGTCTATCTTTTTCGTGGATTTCTGTGGTGATTTCTGGGCGGTGGTTGGAGAAGTCAAAGCAGCTTCTACTTTATCTGCAGCTTCAATTGTATCAGGTTTTAAATCTTTAGCTGTCTTTGCTACATCTCTTGTAGTTTCAGCTTCTTTTTCAATAATGTTTTTAACTTGGTGTTTCATATCTCTAATTGATTCTGCGACAACTTCTTTTGCTTCAGCTGAATCTTCCTTGATTTCTTCTGACTTGCCGCTTATTTTTTCACCTAATTTATTGAAAAATCCTCCAGTTTTCTTAGCTGATAGTTCAACTTCCTGCTTTAAATTTTCAGCCGTTTCCATAGCTCCTTCTCTAGTGTCAAAAGCTGCTTTTTTAGCTGATTCTGTTGCATCTGTGCAAGTTTCAACAACACTATCTGCCACACTGATAACTCCTTCTTTAACATTAGTAGCTGTTATTTTAGCGGAATCTACGACTTCGTCGAGTTTTTGACTAATAGTTCCTTCATTGTTTGTAGATTTGATGATAGGTCTTACATCTTCAAACTTTTCCACTTCTTCAGTCAAGAAACTTGCGGTATCAGCAATATTCTGCTTTATTTCATTAGATAGTTCGGCAGGTTTAATTTCTTCAATTTTTCCCTTTCTATCTTTTCTTCCGAAGAGGCCTAAGAAACCGCCTTTTCGTCCACTATCACTTTCATCTCCAGATTCGGACTTTTCGCGTTTGTGGCGTTTATCTTTTTTCTTAGAAGACTTTTGCGGAGAAGTTGGTGAAGTCAAAGTAGCTGCTATATTTTCAGCAACTTCTGATGTATCAACTTTAAGTTCTTTAGCCACTTTAACTACCTCCTCGGTTGTTTCTGCAGTTGGTGCAGCAACTCCTTCAAGGGTGCTTTTAGTTTGATCTTTTGCATCTGTAGCGGTTTCTACGAGAGCTTGTTTAGAGACAACTGCTTCATCCTTGACTTCTTCTGCCTTTCCACTAAGCTTTTCACCTAGTTTGGAGAAAAAGCCTTTGGATTTTTTCATGGATTTATCCAGTTCATCTTTTGTGTCATTTGTGGCTTCTTTAACTGCTGCAGCTGTATCTTTGACTTCTTTCTTAATAGTTTCTTTAGTAGTGATGGCCATATCTGTGACTGTGGTCGCTGCATCCTTAATGCCTTCTGTGGCCTCATTAATAGTTCCTTGAACACTAGCTTCTTTAGCCTGAATATCATCTTCAGTTATTTTCGCTGACTCTAAGAATTCGTGTATTGTTTTGCTTGTAGCTTCAACTAATGTGTCAGCACTAAGGGATAAAATGTCGTCTGTAGTACCAATTAGGTTTCCATCTACTGCATCTTTAGAAACAATAGGACGAACATCTTCATATTTTTCGACCTCCTGTTGCAGAAAGCTCGTAGTATCATGCATTTCTGTTATGACCGTTTCTGAGATAGTCCGTGGTTCTATTTCTTCAATCTTTTTTTTATCTTTTTTGTCCTGCTTACTAAACAATCCTAAAAATCCACCGCTTTTGCGACTAGACCCATCACTTTCATCTCCTGATTCAGATTTATCCCTCTTTTGTTTTTTTCCTTTTTTCTTTGAAGATTTTTGTTCGGGAATTGGAACTTTTGCTGCTACAAAATCCTTAGTTGCAGGTTTTACGTCTTCATGCAATGAAACTTCTTGTTCTAAGAATGCTTTGGTATCGCTTATTTGTACTTTAGCCTCAGCTTCAACATAAAGTTTATCTTTGAGTTCTGCTAATTTCAGGTCAGATGCATCAACAACGTCTGATGATGCGATGCCAATTTTAGCTGCGGTATCACCAATTTCCGATTTTACTACATCCAGTTTTTTATCAGTTAATTCTTGTATCTCTTTTGCGCTTTCTACTACGGTCTCTTCCTTCGTTTTTACGATTTCTTTGGTTTCATCTATTTTATCACCAAGTTTTGTGGAGAAGCGTCCTGTGTTTTGTGCAGAATGGTCTGCTTTTTCAGAAAGAGTTTTCGCTGTATCTTTGATTGCTGCCTCAGTATCAGCAGCTCTTTTATCAGCAAATTTGACAACATCATCAGCAAGCTTTTCAGTAAAAATTACGGAACTCTTAGTACTTTCTTCTGCAGATTTAGCCGCATGTTTCGATATTTCTTCGATGTCGTAAGCGTTTTTGATAGATTGAGATGTTGTAGAAGCCGTATCTTCTCCACTTTTTTTAAGCTCCTCCGCATCTTTTCTTATATCTTCTCCACTTTCATTTACTTTTTCTTTAGTTTCTTCAGCTTTACCAGTAATTTTGTCGCCTAATTTACTGAAGAAGCCCCCAGTTTTCTTAGCGGCGTCTTTTGTAACTAATACAGCTTCTTTAGCAACGTCCTGAGTTACTGCTGCAGCATCTTTTGCTCCTTCTGTAACTGTTTTAGAGGCTGCTTTAGTGCCTACGACTACATCTTCTGCTGTATCTACTATTTTATCTTTAGCTAGATTGGCTTTCTCTTTTGCTGAGTCCGCGGTGCTATCAATAGCACCAGTAATTTTATTTAAAATACCTGCGGAATCTTTGGGCTTAACGATTGGTTTTACATCTTCGTACTTTTCTACTTCGTAGCTTAAGAAATTTTGAGATTCTCCCATTGCTTTTATAGTCGCTTCAGAAATTGGTACTTTTTCGGCGATTGGTTTTTCTTGCCTTTGCTTATCTCTTTTATCTTTCTTGCCGAAAAATCCTAAGAAACCACTCTTTTTAGAAGACGTGTCGCTTTCGTCACCTGATTCTGATTTTTCGCGTTTATGGCGTTTGTCTTTTTTCTTTTTCTTTGTCGGTGTAGTTTCCTCTTTTGATTTCGTTTCATCTTCTGCTTTCCCTTCATCTTTAAGTTTAGTTTCTTTTTGTGGTTTTAGTTCATGTTCTAACTGGGATATATCTGCTTTAGTTCCTGTTAAGCTAGGTGTTGCACTTTCTTTGCCGAGAGCATGCTCCAACTCTTTAACATCCCGTTCTACATTCTCAGCAATTCCAGCCAACTCTTTGTCAATATCAGCAAAGAAATCGTTTGTTTTAGTTTCTACTTCTGTAGGAAGGCCTGTCACATCTTTTGCCACTGTAGTAGTTCTCACTTCTGTTGTTACTGTCCGGAATACTGCTTTAGCTTCATCTGGTAGGTTTTCTAATTCAGTGTGTACTGTTTGAGATGTTTTGACCATTGTTTCCTTAACAGCATCTTCTTTAGCACGTATGGTTTTATCAAGATTATCAATAATCTTAGTTTCTTCTTCGACGATCTTAGGTGCTTCATCAAGAACATGTTCAACTTTTTTCATAACAGCTTCTGACATTTTATCAGCTTGCGATTCAGCTTCATCTTTGGTGTCAATTAAAACCTCTTTACCGTCATCTGCTTTGCTATGGAATTTTTCACTAAGTTTAGATAAGAATCCTCCTGTCTTTTTTACTGATTTCTCAGTGCTTTCTTGGATATCTTTGCCTAACTGCTTAGCACCGTCTTTGGTAGCAATGGCAGCTTTAACAGTTTCATTGGCAGCGGTAGCTACCACTTCTATAGTCGTATCTTTAGCGGTACTAATTGCTGTTGAAACTTCGCCAACCTTAGATTTTTCTGCTGTTGTTGCGATAATTGGACGGCTGTCTTCGTATTTCTCAACTTCTCCTTTGAGAAAAGATGTGGTATCACTCATATCTTTGACGACGGATTCAGATAAATCGATTTTCTTTGGCATTACAACTTCTTCGATCTTATCTTCATCTTTTTGTTTATCTTTTCTACCAAAGAGTCCAAAGAAACCGCTTTTCCTAGTTGTGGAATCACTTTCATCTCCTGATGATGATTTTTCTCTCTTATGGCGCTTATCTTTTTTCATTTTAGCTTTCTCAATTGTTGATTTAGGTACTTCTTCTGTAGATAAATATGTTTGTCTTGCAGTAGGCCTTACATCTTCATGCACTTCTACTTCTTTGGCCAAGAAGTCTTGAGAAGAGTTAATTCCTATTTGAACAGGTATTGCTATAGACTGTGTTAATATAGTGTCTTGCACGTCTTTAACGATCTCTTCAGCATATTTACTTGTTTCTTCAAGTTGAGTTCCAGCTTTCTTCATAGAATCTTTACCCTTGTCTTCAATATCTCTAGCGCTGTCTTGAGTGGATATAGAAATTTCTGTAATAGGTTCTTTAGTAACATCAACTTCTATTAAAGAATCTTTGACATCTTCTGCTTTACCATGGAATTTTTCACCAAGTTTGGAGAAGAATCCACCTGTTTTCTTTGCTGCCTTGTCAGCTGCTTCTTTTATGTCTTTACTAATTTCTTTAGCACCATCTTTAAGGTCAACAACACTTTCCTTGATGTCCACAGCGACATCTTTGACACTTTCTTTAGTTGCAGCTGCAGCTTTAACAGTAGAGTCTTTAACAGATTGAGCTGCTTCTTCAGTTTTTTCAGCAGTGGCTTCAGCTGCATCTTTGATCTTTTCAGTAGTTGTTGCTAAAGCGCTACCAACAGTAGCAGAAATGGTATCTAATTTCGATTTATCTTCATCTTTGACTGGAATAATTGGTCGGACATCTTCATACTTATTGACCTCTTGACTTAGGAAATCAGAAGTATCAGCCATATCTTTCACTGTAGATTCAGAAAGTTCCACTTTCTTCGGCGTTTCAAGTTCTTCAATTTTATCTTTATCCTTTTTGTCCTTTTTGCCAAATAGACCAAAGAAGCTGCTCTTTTTAATGGTTGAATCGCTTTCATCTCCCGATGAAGATTTTTCACGTTTATGGCGTTTGTCTTTTTTCTTCTTGCTTTTCTCCATTTTGATTTCTGAAGCAACTTCTGGTGAAATAGATATTTCCTTAGCTAAAGGTCTTACGTCTTCATGCACTTCAATTTCCTTTGCCAAGAAATCACTAGAAGAGTCAATTCCCATTTGAATAGGAATTTCTTTAGCTACTGTAAGCTTAGCATCTTGTACTTGTTCTGCAAATTCTTCCCCAACTTTATTTACACTTTCTAGGTTATCGTCTGCTTTTTTTGTGGAAACTGAAAGTTCACTAATAGTTTCTTTGGCGGCGTCAATTTGTTCCATGGCTGTTTCTTTGGTATCTTTAGCTGTTTTATCTAACTTAACTGTAGCATCATCTTTAACTTCTATTAAGGAATCTTTGACATCTTCTGCTTTGCCATGGAATTTTTCACCAAGCTTGGAGAAAAATCCGCCTGTTTTCTTTGCTGCCTTGTCAGCTCCTTCTTTTATGTCTTTACTGATTTCTTTGGCACCATCTTTAAGATCAACAGCACTTTCCTTGATGTCCACAGCGACATCTCTAACACTTTCTTTAGTTTCAGCTGCAGCTTTAACAGTGGATTCTTTAACAGATTGAGCTACTTCTTCAGTTTTTTGAGCAGTCGCATCAGCTGCATCTTTGATCTTTTCTGTAGTTGTTGCTAAAGCGCCACCCACGGCAGCCGAAATGGTATGTAATTTCGATTTATCTTCATCTTTAACTGGAATAATTGGTCGGACATCTTCATATTTGCTGACCTCTTGACTTAAGAAATTAGAAGTGTCTGCCATATCTTTCACTGTAGATTCAGAAAGCTCCTCTTTCTTCGGCGTTTCAAGTTCTTCAATTTTATCTTTCTCTCTCTTATCTTTTTTGCCAAAGAGACCAAAGAAGCTGCTCTTTTTAGTAGTAGAATCGCTTTCATCTCCTGATGAAGATTTTTCTCGCTTGTGGCGCTTATCTTTCTTCTTTTTGCCTTTTTCTGTCTTTATTTCTGACGCAACTTCTGGAGATATAGGTATTTCTTTCACTAAAGGTCTTACGTCTTCATGAGCTTCAAGTTCCTTGGCTAAGAAATCTTTAGTAGAGACAATTCCTTGTTCAATAGGAACTTCTATAGGTTTTTCCAAACAAATATCTTGAATTTTTTGTGTAGATTCATCAACTTTACGACTCAATTCGTCAACTTTAACATCTTTTTTCTTAACAACTTCCAATTCTTCTTTTGCTTCTTTCATAGCTTGATTCGTACCATCAATGGTTCCACTAACGTTTTTAGAAGGTAATGGCACAATAATTGGTTTTGCATCTTCGTAACGTGAAACTTCTGTCTTCAAAAAATTAGAAGTATCAGTCATACTCTTCTGTACTTCTTCTGGTAGTTCGACGACAACGGGAGATTCTTCTATCTTTTTGTCCTTTTGTTGGTCATCTTTTTTACTCTTCTTCCCAAAGAGTCCCAAGAAACCAGTTTTTTTCGAGCCTTCACTTTCATCTCCCGACTCGGATTTATCACGTTTCTCTTTCTTTTTCTTCTTTTTATCCTGCTTCGTGGTAGTTTCATCGGTTTCCAGTTTTGCTTCTTCGGGTATAGCTTCAGAAGGCTTTGTTCCTAAAGATTTTCCAGCCGTCACTTTTGTTTCCGATACTTTAATTTCATAAACTTTCTCTTCCGGCGTCTTTGCAATTTCCAAAGCTATTTTTCCTTCTAAAACATGTGGAGTCTCTTTAATAACAGGTTTAGCATCCTCATAATTTTCCATTTCTTTAGCGAGGAAGTCCTTGGAATCGTACATGTTTTTCAAAACTTCACCAGATAGCGTTATAGGTACTTCTTTACCATCTGCAGTTACCTTTGTGATTTTGTCAATTATTTTTTGGGTAACTGTGACCTTAGTATCCTTAATTTCTTTAATTTTATCGCCGGTTGAGTCGACGATCTTTGTTTTAACTTCAACAGTACGTGTTTTAGTAGAAATAACTCCACCATCTTCAACGTCTTTTTCTATTTGAGTCGTCACTTGTTCCAAGACTTTCATAGTACCTTCACCATCTTTATCGAACGTCATCTGGAGAGGCGTCTGATCAGCTTTGGTATATTCCAGCTCTTCTTCGATTTTTCTTTCAGTTTTTTCTTTAGGCTTGGCATCTTCATACAAATTCACTTCAGTTTGTAAGAAAGCAGTTGTGTCTTTCATATCCTTAACAACTGAATCCGATAACATGGTGCCCTTTATTTCCTTAGGTGGTGTTGCTACTTCCTCAATTTTTTCTTTTTGGCGTTCTTTTTTACTCTTTTTCCCAAAGAGTCCTAAGAAGCCTCCTTTCTTTGAAGTCTCACTTTCATCTTCGGATTCAGACTTTTGCCGCTTATCTAGCTTCTTTTTCTTTTTGTGTTTCTTTTCCTTTTTAATTTCAGGGGTATCAGTGTCGCTTGGACTTGTGATTTCGCGTTCTTTGCGTCTTTCTGGAGAAGTTGTATCAGGGCTTAAGATGCGCGCTCTTTCAGGAGAAAGAGGCTCAGGGCTTAAAATAGGGCTTTCAGCTGGTATGATAGGTCGAACATCTTCGAACAATTTAATTTCCTGTAAAAGGAAGTTTTTGGTGTCGTCCATTTGTTGTAGGACTTCGCTTGAAAAACCAAAATCGAAATCATCTGGGGTTTTCATATCAAAGATGACTCTTTCGGCTCTAGGTATTTCCTCAGGAGGTGCTGTTGGAGCTAAAGGTTCTTTTTGTTGGTGCGCAGGCCTAGCATCATCATATTTTGCTACTTCTTGTTGCAGGAAGCTAGTAGTGTCTTCCATTGCTTTGATGACTTCCTCAGACGGTTTGCTGCGTTTGTGGTCTTCTTCTGTTTCTTCGACAATTTCGTTGGATTTTTCTTCGCCATCCTTCTTTGGTTTCTTTCCAGCTAAGCGGCTAAAGAAGCCACTTTTCTTTTGAGATTCACTAGTGTCTTCGCTATCGGAAACATTGTCGACTTTCTTAGATTTCTTTTTCTTGTCTTCTTTGGATGATTCTTTATCTTGTTTCTCCACGATGGATTTATCTTCGCTATCTGAGTCTTCGCCGTCTTTCGAGGCTTTCTTGCTCAGAAAACCGAAGAGGCCGCCATGTTTTCGGCCGAGTTTGGAGCTTCCTGGTGCTTCTGATGGCTTAGGTTTGGCTTGGATGTCACCGGCCCAGCCTTGGAAGTAAATTTCATTTTGGATTAAGTGGTTTGTGAGAAGTTTTACTTGGTCAGGATCGTCTACAACCCTTAAGGCTTGGTGCAAATGATCTGGTGGTTGATAGACCATAGGCTCGCCTATGTCTTCATAGAAACTGCTCTTAATGGATGGCGATTGAACTAATTTTGGTTTTTCATGCAAGATTTCTCGTTCGATTTGGTTGATGCTTTCGTTGAGGTCTAAGTCAAAGACTTTGGCTTCGACTTTAATTGGTTGTGAAGTATCTTGCATTATTGGTAGTTTAGGCGGTTCTATACTTATATTTCGATCTTCTTGGATGGTGACTTTACGCTTAGGAGACATTTCTCCTTCTAACGGTTTTATGGTTTCTATTTGGGTTATGGTTGATATTTCGGAAATTATTTTTGAGTCTTTTGGTGGTAGATTAGGCGCTAGCACACCGTTGCTTTCGTGTGTTGGTGATGATGAGTCTGCATAGGAAATGTCGGCGAATTTACTATTAATGGATTCATCAACAAGGGGTGGCGTTGGTAATTTGGGTTTACGTGCCGGTTTTTCTGGTGGGATTTCAGGGGCGGGGTCTTCCTTACCTTTTTTCTTTTTCTTCTTTTCTTTCTTTTCTTTCTTCTTATCTTTTTCAGTTTCTGAGTCGGAGTGATCAACTGACTTACCTCCTAATTTAGTTTTAAGAGTGCCGAAGAAGCCCTTTTTGGACTTCTTCTCCTCACTTTTACTTAAATCTTCCCTACTAGAATCCCTGCTGAGCGTTTTGCGTTTCTCAGCAACCGGTTCGACTGATTTTTTAACGATACGAGCAGTGGTCGCGTGGAACGGTTCTGGTTGTGACTCGGAATTAATAAAAGCGTTAGTATCGAATATTACAAGCTTCAACGCGTCGCCTGTAAATGTACTTGATGTTGGTTGTTGAACGGTCGTGGGTGAATCGATTAACAAATCTTCGGAACTAGCTAAGTGATTGGTCGTGGTCGGTTGGATTCCTGGAAATAGCACACCATGCCAGTCCAAACAAGCAAACCCAACTACCAAACCTTTATCTAGTGACCTGTGAGATTTGGGCTTTGGTGTATTTTACTCTGGGAGAGTTGATTGGTTGAATTTATAGCTTTCTCACTTTGAATTTTTTAAATTTAAAATATGCTGCTCTTTTTTGTAGATAGTTATGAAGAATGTAGTTCTGTTTACGATTCAATCACTCAATTCTGCCAAAAGAAGTAAACCAAAGCCGCTTACTCAAAAGATACTTTAGAGTTTTCAACCAATTTTTGGTTTTGTACCTACTTTAGCATATCGTTTTTTTTTCTTTTCGAGTCCCAGAAATATCCTTACTGCAAGTAATGCTTATTCACATATTATGGTTAATGCATTTTCAAACCGATTATTTACCAACAAACAAGTTACAAAATTTGAGTTAGTCGCCAAAAACTAACTACTAAGTAAAAAGTGAACGCCAAAACCATGCGTATCAGTTTGGAAGTGGAGTCATTTAGGGAAATCTTTGAAACTGCTCACCTTAGCTGCCTGTTTATATAGTTTTTGACTAAGAAATTGTAAGGCTTTGTGACCAAATTATGTTCTTATAGCAAAACATGGTAAACGATTGATGTAGACAATTCATTGAATTGATTGTATTATTTAATCTGCATTCAATCATAGTTTACAATGATCATAAATGTGTTGCTGTATGGATTTAAAGATTATGACAACAGTGTCTAAAAGAAACACTTACTGACTTTTCATGCCCAATATTTTTGAATTAAACATAGATTTTGTTTTAAATCTATAAATGTTTCGGTGTAATAGTAATGGGCAATCCAATGATTCATTACAGTAGTTATATGTATATGTATTTTCAGTAAGCATGATAAGGTAGTATAAAATAAATGTTTGTAGTGGAGTCATTTTCTTAAAATCGTTTGACAAAGAATTTTCTATGAATAATGGTTCCAAAAATGTTTACACCTATTCAGATAAAATAAGACAAATATATTTAATGGTTGAAACGAGAAAGTCAGTTGATAATATTTTAGTTTTAATAACAATGTATATTTAATTATGATTCAGATTCAAAAGAAAAAATACTAGTGTCATTACCAAATGTCTCCAAGTTTAAATTGATGTCATCAAGATGTTATTTACTAAAATAATCTTCGTAAAATGGTATAACAATATGGCATAAGGCAATTAAGCAGTGAATAGAATATAGATTTTACTGAAATTATCATTTTTAAATATAATGCCACAGAATCAAAAATGTATATATGTATTACATAGATTTTTCCGAAAACTATTTTTTTTTCCTTTTGTTAAAACTACTAGTCAGGTGCTAAAGTAGGCTAGATTCATAGATCTGACCAAAATCACTATATTTTTAATTAATTCTGTAATTAATGAAAACGGGAACACCTTGATTTTACCTCTATTGCTACAGTCCGAAGGTTCTGACGGCAGCCAATCGCAGTACGCTTGGGGAAGTTGAGAATCACCATCATAAGGATCCGAGGTGAATTGGACTAATGGATCACTATACATTGTTTGTGGTGTAGTTGGAGCTGATGAGAAGTTATAGCATGGGTAAAATGGGGTATTAGCGTATAGGTCTAGGTATTGGCGTTCTAACGATTTACTTTTTTCATGATAATTTGATGAAGAAGTCTTCCCTGCTTTGGAGGAATCAAGAAATTTAAATGTATGTGAACTTTTAGAGGAACTTGGGCTTCCTGACAATAGTGTAGGCGAATTAGAGTTTCTTGCTTTTGAGAAATCATAGTTTATAGAAGAATTAGCGCTTCTAAAGTTCGGACTAGCGCTATGTTTTATATGTACAGATGATGAGTTTGCAGGGGATGTAAGATCTACAGAAGGGTTTTTAGAGCTTATAGATAAATGAAGCTTTTTGGGAGATTTGGTATTTTTTGGAAAGTTAAATGATGAAATTTCTACATTTGAAGGAGTCTGGTATGCAATGGAGCATTTAGAGCTTTTGGTTTTGTCCATGGAATCCGTTGTCCGTGGTTGGGAATTCTTGGAAGAGATTGTTTCCGAACCCAACGATGGATTTTCTAAAGCCAATGATCTTATGGGCCCTTGAGCTAATGTAGTATCTTGAATGTTAACCGAATCTTGTATATGAGTTACGTGTTGGCTTTCTAAGTTAACAGAACCATCAATATGTGCCGATCCTTTAAGGTTTGTTTTGTTTTGTGAGTTTGGAGATCTTTGTTTTGAAAATAATTGGGGATTTATAGACCTTTGTGGAGTTAGAGAGCTTTGTTGATTTTCAGACAATTGCGAGCTTATGGGACTTAATGAGTCCATAGAAAGCTGCGCATCGATGAAATATTTAGTAGAATCTTTCGGTCTTAGAGGATGTTGGGGAGTATTAATACTATGTGAGACAATAGGATCTGAAAGGTGCGTGGTAGCGCGTGTATTTAAAGCATCTCTTGAGTGTGGTTTTGTGTTAGAAGGATAGTTTACAGAATCTAGAGTATGCAAAGAGTGTGGTGGACTTGTATATCCTTTCAGACTTCTGATATTACATGAACTCAAATGTCCTTCAGAGGTTCTTTCTCCAAGGTTCTTCGTTCCTTGACAACCTATACTGTCAAAACTCAATGCATCTTCAAGACTTACAAGTTTTTCAGATGGAGTGGTACCTGCAGGACTCGTACCACATTTAAGGCTCAAAACATTATCTCGATTCGTGGTACTTTCTGGACTCGTAGTGCCTTGAGTCATTTCAAGCTCTTTAAGGTTTATCGTATCTTTAGGCGCTATAGTATCTTCGAGAGTAACAGCACCTATGGATCTTTGAGGACTTGTGGTGCTCTGAAGAGCTGCCTTGTTCAACAAACATTGAGAGCCCAGTGTTTTCGAAGATTGAGGACACATAGAAAATTGATGTGTTGAAGGATGCAAACTCTTCGGTGAAGTTGACGTAATAGAAGTCAACGGTCTTTTACAATCTAAGTTCGCAGAGGGTCTAAAATTTGTATGATGAAGTACAAGATTAGACGATTCTTGAAAACTTGACGTGTCACTGGCGCAAGCTGTTGGGTTGGCAAATATTAATGAGGTTTTCGGAAACGTTCCCTCAAAAGATGTAGAAGAAGTTTTAGATAAAGGACTTTTAAGGTTAATACTTGTTTTTGAGTCGAAAACTACAGGAGGAGTGATAGTTTTGTAAACACTACTAGTTTTACAAGATGCACCTTTCGTGCTTTTAGTTTTGTCTCTAGTATTGGCTGTAGATGTAATAGCTGTAGTAATAGGATTTAGTTGGGTAGAAGTGTTTCCAGATGCAGCTCTTTCAAAACTAGTGCCATCAAAGCTTTTCGCATTGATTCTAGTAGTATTGCCTGTGGTAGTAGAAACGTTCGGCCTAAGATCTTTGGCTCTAGGTATGTAGTCTTGAGTATCAATTGCTTCATTTATCAAAGGTCGATTATCAGCATAACGCTTGTTATTTAAAAATGTGCTATTGTAGCTCATAGTTTGATCGTCTACCAAAGGTTGGTAGTCCAGGGCATCGTATTGTAATGGGTATCGCTGCAATGGCGCAGCAATTAATTTTGTACCATCCTTAGATGAACCATTTTTGGATTTTTTAGAATCAGGAGTGCGTATGAAAAGCCTCTGTAGGGTAAAAGTCGGCTTTTCTCCTCCAGCAGGTGATTTGCATGCTTTGTCTTCATGTTTTCCCAGTGATGATACATCTTTATAGGTTTCTAAACAAGTGTCAGATCCTCTACGAATAGAAGCGCTTTCTTGCTGGTACAAATCTTTCATGGTCAATTTACTTGGCAGAGTTTTTGATCGGCCCATTGGGCATGCAACTGCTTCTTTTGAAACTGGTAAGGAGTCATCACTTCCAGAAGACGTATTTTCCATAAATTCTCGCACAGAGCGAATTTCGATTGCTTCTTTGCCTCGTTCTGACGTTTTGACGAGAAGCTTTACTTCGGCCTTGACGACCTTCTCAAACGGTTCGTAATCAATTTTGCCATAACTTTTTTGACTACACGAATCTGTATCATAATCCTCGTAAATATCTTTATTGGAGGCAACGCTTGACTCAAAATAGCTACTTTTGTTAGAGTTCGTCCTACCAGGGCATTGTTTGGCGTCAAAACTCTTGATAGAATATGCTCCTAGCAAGCTCAAGTTTTCTTCATCTTCTTCTGGCACAATGCTCAAATTCCGATAAGCCCCTTCCCACCAAATATCACCAGTATTAGTATATTGGTTATGCAAGCTTTCGAAGCATTTGCTGCTAGGACCCGCGGGTTCAATAGGTTCATAGTCGTGTTCGACTTCCTCAGTCCAGCTGTCTGGATAATCTTCCAAACTATCACAGAGGCTTTCGCTGGAAGCGGTATGGACTGGATTGAAACTAATTGGATGCTTGTAGGGTAACCCTTCAAGAAAATCATCGTGAGTTATGTTTTCCAAGAGAAGCGCAGCCTCGTCTGTTTCGACTTCAAGGAGGAGCTTAGCTAGAGAATCTTGAACTTTGTCAATTTCTGAGGGATTGTCTGAATTCGATGGATGACCTGAATCGGTTGGAATGAATGAATCTGTAGACGTTGACCCTGTATTAGTCGAGTGAGTGGTGCTTGTTCCTGAAGTGCTAGAACTGATTGTATTGAAACCTGACAAGTTAAAATCTTTGTTGCTTTGACTGATTATGTTAAAGTTTGAGGTAGAGCCTTTTGAAATAGTCCTTTCCAGAGCAGATTTTGAAGTTTTTAGAGGATCTAAAGAGACTCTATGAAATATGTTAAAATTATCCGTCGATTCTCCAATATCTAAGGGTGGGCAGGCTGATTCTCTTAATATACCTGTTTTACTTCCATGTTCTGATAATGAATCATTAGTGTCAGAACGTGAGCATATTGTAGCTGTAGGCAAATGACTAGCCGCAGAGGAAGAGCTTGCAATATCTTTGGTAAAATCTAAAGTTTTTATATTAGATTCATCAGCACCTGAAGGAGAGCCTATGATACTTGAAACTGAATCAGAAGTGTTTTTGGCAAATCTTTTGATTGAAGCTGCTCTTCTAGATCTGTCTTTATTGGCAGAGCTGCTTTTTAGAAGAGTGTATCCTAATGCTTCTGGCGTTGAATGTTCTTGTTCAGCTTCATCAAGTAGGTCTTCAGAACTATCAAAACTGATAAGATCATACTCGTGTGGCTCTTCAAGCTTTCGGTAGTTTGGATCACCAAAGGCTACCATTTCATAAGGATTTTGGTCATGAATGTCAATTTCATGAGTGGTTTCGTAAACTTTCGGTATTTTAACAGTTTTTTTGATGGGAATTTCAATAACTGCATCTGTAGAGGGAATTAACTCCAAAGTATTAACACAAGGATCCTCTTTTGGGTTTTCTAAAATGTCCAAGTCTAGGGCAAAAAGTTTCTCTTGCTGCTCTACTTCACTGAGCATGCGTTCCAACATGGCGTCGATTTGGGTGTATGAAGTGGTTTTGTGCATATAAGGGTTTGAGTCACCAGGAGATAGAGGGGCTGAATCCATTTCGGATGAAAAAGCAGAAGGGGATTCAAGACTTTGTTGTTTTTTAAGAGAATAAATTTTTTTTGGCGAGGATACTCTAGGGAGAGTGGATGATCTTTGACGGATTACACTGCGATTGACGTTGGTTAAAAGGACGCTTTCATAAGTCACCGTTTCTGTTGGTGTTACGTTGCAATCTGGCAACAAAGGTATTTGCTCTTAATAATAATGATAGTTGACACTCACTAGTATAATATTCTTTACATAACATACGTCCTCATAGAACAATATCTCAAATGAGTATCACATGTCCTACCTAAGAGTGAGCGATAAATCACTTTATATTTTATATTTACATCCTTCAAACAAAGAATGAGATTCAATGGTATTGAAATCTGATGTTCAAAGTTTGTCTGTGATAGAATTTATATATCATATTTTTTTAATATACTGAAATTTAATTTTATTAGTTAAATCTTGTTTGTACATTTCTGATACAAAATATCTACAAACAATTAAATTAATGATTATAGGGAAACTATTATGCAATGCCTTAATGTAATTCACATTTAACAGATTGCATGCATTGCATGCAGCTCTTTAATGTGATTGTTTTCATAAAAAAAAATTTAAAAAAGGTCTCTATATAATTTCCCACAATGCAATTGATTTCGTCAAAATATCTTTACTTGCTACTATTGCAATATGAATCTTAATTTTACTTGATATAAATTGAGTATATATGATAAAATAAATTAGAAAACATCAAGCTTTTCTACTCAATTTATATTTGCAATAAAACTTGAAGTCAGTAATTTAAAATATGCAAAAGATTCTCGTTTACTTAATTATTTTCCTTTAAAGGGCCCTGTTCTGTGTAAAATTGATATTTATACATTTTAATACACAGAAACCATGAAGAATATAATTGTAAGCCATTTTAATTTGTGAATCTACATTGCTAGGAATCAAACAAACTTCAAATATCCATGCAAACATTTTGATAACGCGACAATTTAAAAATTGGAACAGCCCGCAATGCTATCAAATTGCATGTTATTTAAATTAAAAAGTAAGGAAATTGCAATACACTCAAATTGTAATGTTATAGAACAGAAAAACACAAATAATTTCCTTTTGCATTAACCATAGTATCTTTAAAAGTGTAGTAAGAATATTTCTTCAGAAAGAGTAATTGATTTCTAAGTAAGTCTATATCTTTTAAGAACGGTGATCTTTAATGAATACATCGAAAAAAATTAATAATAATTAATATTTTTGATAGGATGATCTAAAGTTGCCAATGATCATGAATGAGGAAAAACTGAATGTGACATTAAAAAAAGTTTTATTAAAGAACGTGAAGCCTTGAAAGCTAAAAGCTTGCCTTTTGTTGTAACAATAATAATAAGTACGAAATTACGAATAAAAAGAAGCTCATCTTCACCAAAATAAAAAAAAATATATTTTTCTACTACTGAAAAACCCAGCTTGAAGCGTATTTACTGTGCTCTAAGAACTAACATGGTTAAGAAGAAGAAGAGCGGGTCGTCTTCTCCGAGTGTTAACGGTTTGTTAATTTTGTTACTTGGTTAGAATGGTTAGGCAGTGCATTAAAAATCATCTAAAATTCCAGAACAAATCTTCCCTTGTTTTCAAGTTGTCTTCCATCTTCCGAAAGATATTCTTCCATCAACTGTTTGGATTTGTTCGCATCCTGGTACTTAAATACTAGTAAATTTGGTGCAAGACATGCAAGCATGCATTTCATTGGTAATCAATTATGACCTAAGCTTAGACGTTTAACATCAAACAATTAAAATTTAGCCCAATCAAATTGATACCATGACATTATACCAGGTGGCTCCTTTCTAAAAATGGAAAACAAAAATTGTTTGACCCTGGAAAGCAACGTTTCAGGATAACTTAAAAGCCCTACACATTCTTATTACGAAGAAAGTGCAGAAAGTGAACCGTTTGGAGAGCTAAAAATGAATCGAGCATTTATTTAAACTAAATCAACAGTACTTTTGGAATAATTTCTGTTTCGTTTATTGCCCTACTGTTAATTTTGATCACTTACTTTGAGTGTCTGATTTATTAGTTGTTCAAATTTCTGCGGATTTTCAACGTCATGCTCGTTTCATTTTGTTAACGAATTATTTTGGTGTATATTTAAGAATGCAAAAAGCAAGCGTTGTAAGCACTGCAAAGCAGGGCTCCTTTGAGTATAAGTGTGTTAATTAGAATCCTTGCATGATTTTTTTATTGTAAGTTGGACATCGAAGTGACCTCGAAACTTTGATGGGGATTGTGTTAGAAAAACAAAGACTTGGCATGTTAGCAAAACACAGATTAAAAAACTGCATTCATTGGCTTTTATCTTAGTAATTAAAAACGTAGAGCAAGTTTGTTTTGTTAAAAACGTAAAAATAATTAATAAGAAATAAATTAGTTAAATTAATTAAGTTCGTAAAAGAAAATAAAACCAAAAGACACAAAACAGTGAAATAAGTCCTTAAAATGAAAATTAAACCAAAGGAATGGTGGAGATAGACTTGAAATTTGATAAAAAATGGATATGCTCCTAGCGATACAATGATGATACAAAATGTCTAAAATAAATCTACCTAGTTACCAAATTGTTATGTTTTTTAGCCGCATTTTATGCATAATGTTTTCTTTTCCTAGCTGGATTTTTACCAGCTAGTCTTCTTAGCTTTTCATTTTTTAAATATTTGACTTTAAGTACTTTTGGTTTGTTTTCATACCTATTACAAATATTTGAGTTGCTTTATATTACATTTTCGTGCAAACTCTTGTGAGCTTGTCCTCTCTAAATATAAATTTCTGTACTTTGTGTACGAAATAGGTTTAGATATAAAAATGGTATGACTTGTAAACGTGAATGAAAAGCTTGCCAATTTTGCATCATGTTCACTTTTTATATAAACTAATTTGGTATATCTTTGCAGGGGCCATTTTATTTAATAATTAACTTACCTACGAATGCATTTAGATTTATTGCTTCAATAAAGTGGCCCCTTTTAAATTCTGGAGAAAATCATATAATAGAAGTTTATGTATTAAAATATTATGAAAAAGAAAATGAAAAACAGTATGTAGAAATAAAATTGCAACAACGTGAACATGCAAAAGTTGGCAAACTTTTTTTGATGATTATGCAAAATACTTATATTTTCCTGATTTTAAAAGTCTTGCTTTTCTAATTATTAGATTTAGAGTGTTGATAATTATTTTTGAATGGATACTAAATAGATAACATTTTAAATAGAAAATGAATCTTTTTGTTTTTATGTTTAACTTAACATAGCAATATTTTGCATAGTCAATCCCCTGCGAAATATTACAACCCTCATTAAGTACAGCTAAGGAAACTCAAAACAAATCTTACCTTGCAATGCAGCGCCCTTTTCTACTGTTGCTTGCTGAGTTGCTGTGATGGGTCTTTCGACAGCTGGTCTTCCACTGGCGTCCCATTCTAAAATAGAAGAGAGCAAAATAACGTTAGGAGGATATTTCTTTTCTATATTTTAAGCATTTCTATAACTATATTCTTAGTCTATTCTAATTGGTAGCGATTAAACTTACTGTACATAACTTATAATACAATTTTTTGATCTACTTGAGGTACATACTTACATGTTATTTAACCCATTCAAACAGTATTACTTACATTTCAACTTTTCCAAATTAAGGTAGACTTAATTTATAGTGGTTTTCAAGACATACACATACTTTGCTTATATACATTTTTGTTAAAATTACTTACATTTTCTAAGCCCATATAATTAACGATCTACAAACCTGTTTATTTTCACCAAATCTAGTAAGCTTTGCTTGTGCAATATACCTCACAAACTTACATCCAAGGACGCATGGAGTTCCCATGAAACGGTACGTCTGAAAACTTGTAAAAATAGGTAAATTCGGACTAAATTATGATTACTCGACAATAAGAATTAATTAAGAATTAAGTAACTTGGTTTTGAAAATTACTGCTAAACCAAAAAAAAATACTAAAATTTTAAGTTTTACATAAAATATTTAGATAATTTGATAAAAAAAGTTCACAATGTTTGGCCTACATAAATGCAATTGAACAACATTTAACTAAACAAAAAATTAGAAGACGCTGACACTAAATAGATAGCAAAAATTTAACTCCAAACATACTAATATGATAAAATTTTAAATGACTTATGCAAAGTCAGGCTAAGCCAAAACTACTTGTTTCGCAGTTTTGTAATGTCCACGCCTTGTCGGAAAGTCATAACATTTTTTTTGGAAGAAGAATTAGTCGCCCAAGTTTGGGATTCTGCACAATTATTCTCCAGATCAAAAAAACAGCCATATCAGGTATAAACCACCACCACATAACGTGCTACCAAGCACCTGCATAACCCTTCAGACAATGAAGAGAAATTGCTGTCTTACCTCTTTTATCTTGTTGCGAAGTCGACGGAATGAAGGATTTACTTCTGTTGAGCAGTTTACTGGGCTTAAAAATAATGCTAAAGTGACTCTTAATTTGAACAACCTCTTCGGAAGGAGCTTCAGCTTCGAATTTTTCAGAAACGAATGATGTTTTATTAGCTAAAGGGAGAGACTCGTAATGATAGACCAATTTGGCTATGCTCCTGTCTGGAACACGACGTCTTTTGACGCCATAATCTTTAGTTATCTCTGACTGAAGTGGAGATTCACCAATTTGTTGTATCATCTTAGGCTTAACTGACAAGCCTTGAAAGTCTTTCTTTAGTTTCGTTAAACCAGTCACTGTCTTTAGCTTAATTGTGGAAACGACCGGTTTAGATTTTGTTTCAGAATATGTTTTGGGATTTAATAAAATATCTTTCGTTTTTAGGTTAGGTACAGCATTTGCAGTAAGAATCTTAGACGAAGTAGCCGTCTTGTATTTAGATGCAGAATCGTTCACTTTATGTTTAACTGCCTCACCTTCAGTTTTGACAGAAGACACTTTGGGCATAAGCGAAAAATCTTTTTTACTAGTTTTAGTTGGAAAGTATTCAACCTTCACTAAAGAGTTTGCGCTTTCGGAATATGCTTTCTCAGCTTTGGTAGAGCTATCAACCATCTTCAATTTAGGTGCAAAAATGCGTGGCAAAGGTTTTAATCTAGAATCTCTTAGCTTAGGTACGTAATTTTTAGTTTGTAAGTTCGAAGTAATTACATCTGAACAGTTTAGCTTCTTGGATTTATCTAAATATTTCCCAATTTCCTTCGGCTTAGGAGGGTCTTCAACTAATTTCTTCACTTTAATCTTAGTCAAAGAAGTTAATTTTGAACTATCATCAAAAATGCTTGGCTCATCCTTTGAATTACTTAGGTTGTGCAAATCCGGCTTAGAAATGCTTAAACTTCTCAAAATACTTGAAGAAGTTGAGGATGTTCTTGCATTATTGTCCAATTTTCGTGTTTTATCTTTAAAAATATTTTCATCATTCTTAGAAATATTTAGATCATTCTTAAAAGATCTTGAATAATTCTCAAACATGACTGAATCGTTTTTAGAGACACAACAATCTGTTTTAGAAGTGATGATATCATCAATAACTATGCATGGAATATTTTTTGAAATTATACAATCACGTGTAGAAATGCTTGGTATGCTTAAATCATCGTTAGTAATGCATAGATTAGTTGTAGTAGGCCTTACATTTTTCTTATAAACGTAAGGATCACATATAGAAATACTTGGATCGCTCTTAGAAAGGCTTGGACCAATTTTAGGAATTCGAAGAGTGTTCTGAAAACAACTCAAAGCATCCTTCGACTTACTTTGAGAATTCTTAGAAATACTCAAGACATTTTCGTTTGTTTTGGCTTTGAGACTGGTTATAGTTATAGAAGTGTTCTGTAAGCAATGCCCGATGTTCTTCAAGTCAGTCGTTAAAGACGTTTCAAAATATGGGGGGGAAATTCTAGAATAATTTGAAATTTCGTTTAAATTACTTGTGGACTTTCGTAAGAAGCTCGGTAAAATCTTCTGACTTTTGTCGGAAAGGTTATTAAATTCAGTTGTTAAATTGGTTTGTATCAACTCATTTATATTACCAGTAGAATTCTTTAAACTAGGAAAAGAGCTTTGCAAACTAAAGGAAGGATTATTGAGATTTTCAAAAGAATCCTTTAATAAAAATGCGTCGTTTAATTTAGAACAGTCGTTTACTTTAACCACCTTTTTCGCAACAAGAGTCTGCTTAATTGTAGAGTCCTTTTTCTCTTTTACATGCTTTACTTTAACAGAAACGTTTTCTTTAATTGAACTCTTTGCTTTAGCAGAACCCTTTACTTCAACTGAGTCATTTACTTTACTAAGATTCCTTATTTTAGTAGAATCCATTAATACAGTCAATTCCTTTTCATTTACTTTGACATCATTACTTTCTTGATTAAAGTCATTTATTTTGAAAAAACTATTTTCTTTATTAGAGTTTTTCTCTCTGGCAATGCTCTTAAGCTCGTATGAATCTCTTGATTTATTAATATCAGAGTCCACAGATATTCCTACAGGATTCTTTGAATTAATCAACGATTTTTTCCAAAGAGTTTTAGAAGATGTGTCCAAGTTAGTTGTCAAATGTGAGCTATCATTTAAATTCCTCCAAGAACTCGAGAAAGAACTTTTCAATTTTGTAAATGGGTTTATCAATTCTGTAGAAGATTCTTTAAGTAATGTGGAAAAATCATTCAAATTATTCAACGACTTTTTTTTATTGGTACAAGTATTTAAACCTGGCATGATATTTGTTTCAAGAAAATAATTCAAATTAGGGGTCGATTTATACAGATAAGAACATTTCATAGAAGCGTCTAATACTTTAGATTCCATCGATAAATGTGAAAGTTTTCCCTCTTCACGCAAATTAAAGGTAGAATCCTTCACAGTGCAATTGTTTTCTAATGGCTGCTCCGAAGCGTACTGAATTTTATCTGACTTGTTTTTCAAAATGTGAGTTGGTTCTCTCAATTGATCGGAAAGGTTTTTCAAATTGTTAAAAGGATTTTCAAAATCGCCTACAGGATTTCTAAAGTTAAATGAAGAACTTTTTAAATTATCTGACGTATTTGCCAAACTATCAGAAGGAGTATTTAACGAATTTAAATTATCTAAAGAGAGACAATTAATTAAAAGATTCCCGGAAGAATCATTCATACTTCCTAACTGCAAATTGCAGACCGTATCTAAATTTTCAGGGGCACTCTGTAAAATATCTGAGGGGTCCTTTGACGTATTTTCCGATTTAACTGAGGATTTCTTAATATTGTCTGGTAAGCTCGTCAAATAATTCGAAAGACCATTTACATTAGCTAAGGTACTCTCCGAATTGGATGAAGATTTTTCCAAATTTACCGAAAGCTGATATACAAATGAAGGGCACTCTATATAGTCTGAATAGCTCTCCAAATTCTGCAAGAGCGTGTCTATATTAAGAGATGTTGATTCAAAATTCGGCAAAGAACTATTCAGTTCAACTGGCGCTTCGCCTACAGCGGAAGAGTTTTCTAAATGATCCGAAACAGATTCCATCTTATCTAAATAAGTTTCCGAGTTTGTTGCAAAACACTTCAAATTGGTACTAGAGTTCTTTAAAATACTTGGAAGATCTTTCAGATCAACAGTTAAGGGTTTCTTTAGAGTAGAGGGATAATGTTTTATTCTACCAGCAGAAGTTTTTAAATTAGATGTAATTAATCTACTAGCAACAGTTTTATTTAAGTTGGAGCTTGATTTAATGTTCCCTAACCGGAAATTAACGGAATTTTTGCTTTTAGGCTTAGTTTCAAGCTTCTTTAAATTTTTATCGTAAATTTCTAAAAATACTTCGCTTTTTTGAACGAGATTCTCATGGGATTCATAAAGCATCTTCTGCTTGTTTCTCAAGTCCAACTCATCGACCAATATACACTTCAAGCATCTATTGTCAATTTGTTGCCTGTCATTTTCGTAATCATCGCGAGATCCATTTAGGAGGGCCTCTTCCAGATCTTGCGTCAACTGAACTACATTACAACTAGGCTCAATGTAAACAGTATTGACAAACTTTTTATTTACTGTATTAGATTCTACTTGACTAACACTATCTACCTGATTAACAAAATCTATTTGACTAGCATTACTATTTTGGGTGATAAATACGTTTTGCATATAAATATCTTTTTGAACATCAACATTTCTTTGGGGATCATTATCTGTTGGGTCATCAAAACCACTTTTAATAAGATTATGTACTGGATTAGCAAACTGGGCCAAGCCTACTTCAGGATCATTTTTACCTCTCTCCTCCATCCCAAAGCCATTAGATTCCTCTTTGCCAAAAATAACGCACCCATCTTTCCAATTAAGAGAGACTGCGTTAGAGCTCTCGTTAGTTTTTAAAATATTTTGTTTAATAGAACAATTTTTAGACCACACACCATTTGCTAAAAGGTCGTTAAGTGCATCACCTTTAGTTATAATACCAACTTCGTCATCACTCATATTGAAATCCTCAACATCCGTTGGACTATCCAAAAATCCTCCTCCTTTCAAATACATGACTTCGTCGGGGGCATCCAAATCAATTTTTTTCTTTGTTTGGGTAAAGACGTTAGACTGCACATCGTCCAACTGTCTGTGAAGCTCCATAGGGGTTGCGGTTTCAGCTCTTGAGTAGGTCATTTCTTCATCCGCTGATCCAACCAAGTCTTCAGTATCGGTCAACATTGGACTAGCAGTTAGGGTTATTAGTGTGGAGTTTCGAACTCGCTTGTTCACCGCTAATTTATCTTTAGCAGAAAATGGGCCACATCCTTCTTTGAATAAAACGGTTTCTCCTCCCATTTCGCGCATGTGTATCGGCGTGCAAGAATTTTCCCTATGCTTCTCTACTTCTAAAAAATCTCGTTCGTTATCAGATATGTCCATATCTTCAATATCTGTAGCACCATCTAAATTATTATCAATAACCATGAGAAGATTTCCTTGTTGTTGGTTGTTCTGCTCCTGGTCACTGAGGTCAATGTCTTCTGTATCGGTTTTGTCACCTTTTGTCCGGAGTTTGTTAACCGTGAGAGAGTTTCCAAATTTTTCAGGCGGTGCATTCTTGGCACAACGTTTTTTCCTCACTTCGTTTCCGACAAAAATATCTTCAGTGTCTGTTAACGACTCCTTGATTTGGGACGAAGGTTTTTTCAAAGGCTTCATCTTTTCTTTTGTGTCAACATAGCCGGCATCAACTAAAGTAATATCAGGCGTCGGAGCTCGAATTACCTCATCAACTTCTAATAAATCTTCATCATCAGAGACATTTTCAGTATCCGTTAAGGCGTTGTCTATTGACGGCACGGTTAATCCTATGTCGAATTCGTCAGTAAGCGGCAAAACTTTCACAATTGGTTTTCCGCTTTTTGTCTCTTTTATGCAAACCATCTCCCTAATAGTTGGTGGCAAGTGTATATCGGGCAGAGGCATGATTTGATCCATGTCTTCACTACTCATCACTTCATCATCAGTTGCACATTCGTCTTGTTTTATTACAGCCACAGGAATTTCAAGAGCTTCATCGTGCAAGTTCTCATTAGAAGAAGTCAAGCTCTCTAAATCAGTGCAGCCTCCTTCATCTTTCATAGGGACTAGCAGCCCAGAAGTAGTAGGCAAACATTTTTTCTCTACTTCTTTAGGAAGCTCTATCAAAAAGTGAACATTAAAATTCTCCATACTGCTACTAGCATCTATTTTGGTAATTTTATGTTCTGTAGGTGAATCAGTTTGATAAGCATCGCTATCCGTTTCATTTTGTTCTTCACTATCTACATCTTTTCCATATCTGACCTCAGTTTTGTACTCCTTGCGCTTGGAAACACTTGCATGGTCGCTTACGGAGCTGTAACAATCTGCCATTTCTTCCAATTGCTTTTCAATTAACTGGGGATCATAATCCGTTCCGGTTTCTATGTCAGATAGATTTAAATCAGCTTCAAAGTCCTCTGTATCTGTAATACCATCATCGGTCATAGGAGGTAGCAGCAACTCAGGCTTGACTTTTGGAGGTTTTCGGTTCAGAACTAGTGGTTCTTCATCTTCTAGATCTGATTCGCACAATGAATATTGGGTGCAAAGTATCTTAAGGTTGGAATCACTTTGCAAAGAGCTATAACTTAAAATGGGTCTCCTTCTACCTATAATATTAAGACCTCTTGCTGAGTCTTCTCCAGACATATCAACGTCTTCGATATCAGTTACTGCACCTCGATTGCGTGAGGTCCCTTTTGGGCGACGTCTTCTAACTCTCTTGTTCTTCTTGTCATCGCTATCATCAGAATCTGAACCTAATGTCTCCACATCGGTCACACTTTGAACCTGGTTTTGGTTTACTACAAGCCTATTAGCATTCTTATAGCTTGCTTGTCTACGTTTTGGTTTTTGAGGTTTTTCTTCATCAGACCCATAAGGAGTTACTGCTGGAGACGGGGTTGGCTGCATACTATTCCTCAATTTTTCTTTCATAGTCACATTGTCTAACTCTTCAAAAATATCTTTAGTCAAATCGATTTCAGGTATTTCAACGTCAGAATCCGGCTCGGAAGCATCAAAGTTCTCAACGTCTGTTAAACCTTCTTTATCGTTGCAAGCATCTAATCGATCTGACCGTTCCAGCTGTCTATTATCTTTTGACGCTGATGTTTGGGTCGTCAAACGTTTCTTTTTATGATCTTTCTTATTCTCGACCCCGCAAGTTTCTGTATAATTTCCTGGATCCAGTTCCAGATCATCCAAAGATATAGGCTTCTTATGCTTGACAATTCTAATTTCCTCTTCATTATCAGAAGCTTCAATGTCTTCCAAGTCTGTGAAGCCATCGTCTGGGTCTCTTAGTTTTATGATAAGTTTATGTTTGGTTCGTTTCTTCGGTTTCTTTCGTTCAGTTTGGTCATCTATTTCTAAGTCTTCTAGGTCTGTTAGGGCTTCCGCTAGATTTAAAAAGTTATGGTCGTCATCCTCTTCTGCTTCTGGTGTTATAGCTATTATTGGGACCTTCATTTGTTTTAAAGACATGATTGTTTCGTTTTCTTATTTAATAGTCCTTTACCGTTTACGATTTTCCTGTTATTTCGTTTCCAAAATATTTTGCTTTTTCTTGTATTTTTAATATTTCTCTTGCTTTAGAAAATTATCTTGTTACGTTAGATATTATTTTTTGATTTATCTCCAAATTTATAACTAGATTTTTTTATATACCCCTTGGTGTTAGTGATACTAATTGTTTTTGTTTCTAAGAACGTTTCGTTGAGAATGTTTCGTTATAAAAATTTTTAATCTTATGATATTCTTCCGTCACTCTACCTTTTCCAAAGTATCTTTATTTTTAATAGTGTTGACAATATTTCTTTTGCTTTCGATTGAAACGTTGATTTGTTCCTATGCAGTGCTTGCTTAAACAAATATTTCTAATTTTCATAAAATTGTTTTATATTTTTTGAAAATTTCTCCTGCTTCTTATTACTTTATACTGTTACATATATTCATCCTGTCCTTACTTTTGCTAGGTGATTACGCACTTTTTGGAAATGTGGTGTTTCCCTTCTATCTCACTTTTTAATTATTCCAAATATTTAATTTTTAGCCGTTATTAAATTTGAATGAATAAATATTTAGTTTGTTCCATTAAAATACTTGTGAGTGTTTTATCTTCTTTTGGGGTGAATTTTCGACTTTCGAGTAATTATATGTGAAATTAAGCCTTTGTGTTAGATACTTATAGAGGCGTATTAAAGTTAGGTTTTTTAAACGCTGCGTTAAAGTTAGGTATCATCCATGTGAGTCTTGATGTTCCTTGGGCTATCTTGAAAATGCCTGAGAATGTAAATAGAACAGATACTTATAATAAAAATTAAAAACATAAAATTACAGAAATCACCATGTACCCCATTGCAAGCGGTTAGCTTATGAAGATAAATGAGTTCGATTTAGTATGTTTATGCCACGGGTTCAAATGTTTACTGCGAGCTAACAAAGAATTTAATTAATTTAAAAGGTTAATTTGCTTCAAAATGTATTATACCATAGAGCGAAACTTATTTTTGAGATGATCTTTGGGATGGAGTTTTCTGAAAAGAATATTTTTTTTATTTCTAATTAATTTAGAAACTACCATTTCTTAGAGAGCTATAAAACACATTCTTTATAAATTTTCCTTTAGCCAAAAAGTTTTTACGGGATCAATACTGTATTTTGAAACTGAAAATAAGGAATATGTTTGCTTCTAATCTACAAAAGAGATTCCAATAACGTTTAAAAATAACTGAAAGTAAATATTTTTTCTACAAATCGCTGGGAAAAATATTGGCAAATGCAGAAAACTTTTGATGGCAGAAGAATAACAATCTAGTTTACGCTAAACCAACCTCTAGACTAAAGTTACTGTAAAATATCCTTACTATTACGTTGCTAATATAGCCTAGTTTAGTATTGCAGACTCAGTATAAAAGTATCACAGCGAAACTCTAGTATTCAAAGAGAAAAGATTAAATTGCAATCTAGCAAAAAATATAAAATGAGCCTTTGACGATAAGGTTTTTCACTTTTATATTTTTTTGTTAACTATTTCTACCTCTTACCTGTTAGACAAAAGGATATTGCTAGCCTACATTCACATTTCAATCTACTTACAATATAGAAAAATAAATTCAAAAGATAAAAATACAAATAAAACGTTGAAAAAAACAACAACGAACTTCAAGCTGTTAAACAGTTTGAAGCTCGATGTTATTATTTACCCTCTTTCGTTTTACATACAAAGAGGTTTGCTAGTTTGGGTTTCTCATGTTTTAAAAAAATCAAAACATGTTTTTGTCTTTACGATGTTATGCATCCAAAACATAATCCATACTTTTAAAATAATTTTCAGATTTAATTTTTCTCTACTCTGTTTACATACAATTTTCTCAAAGTCGGTAAAAAGGTATAACGAAGAAACAGCAACACGGATATATCAACGCAGAACAACATTGAAATGATCATAAAGAAAACCCTCACAAAACACACCAACTAGAAAACCCCAATTTTCTAATAGCAGCTTCTCAAAAAGCTTCTTTTTGCGAATACATTCATCAAAAGACAGCTCTTTAAAAAACAGCTTACCAATAATTAAGTTCTAAAATTTGATTTTTCAAGAATTGAGTGTTTACTATCCATGAAGGAATTACCCAACAACAAATTTTACGATCACTTTATTACAAATCGTTTCCAAGAAGAGACTTTTCATTAAGCTACTATTCAGGGAATAACGTGTCGGTGCGCTATTTCTAAAATGTAGCTTATCAAAAAATACTCCATTTACACTTGAAAAACCAACTTTTTAATTACATTCAAACTTACTTCATATGATGTCTAAGGCGGTCAGTTATTAAAACAAGGCTTACGTCAAAATAGTCCACTATTATAAATATGCTTGTCAAGTACGTTATGCCTGAAAATAGCTCTACAAAATTATCTAACTCTTAAAAGAACTATTTCTCAGCAAAGATACGACAAAGCAATCTTTCAAAATGCTACAGTTTACTGTCCAATAAAGCTACTTTACAGTCATTATAAGCTACTTCTGATCAAACTACAGCTAAAAACTACTTCCAAATAGAAGCTTGTATCAATTCAAAAAGCGAGCCTATATCTAAGAACGCGAAAACAAATCTAAGAGACTGTGTGTACCTCTTCGTGTGTCTTTACTCGAAAAGCCATGCTGTGTGTAGACTCAGCCTTAGCATCTGGTCCAGGCAACACTGAACTCGTAGATGTGTTACCTTTGTCGTCTTGGGTCGGTGCCGCTTCACCACTTTTTGGTTTAGTCCTTTGAGGTGTAACGGCTTGCACTTCAAAAATTTGCGAAATATGGTCTTCTTTAGCTTTAACGGGACTTTTGTCTTTGGAATGAGTCATTTTAACACTACTGGACGTAGATACGACACCACTCGCGAATTGTGCGTAGGAACTTTCGTAAGAAGCTTCCTCTTTTTGCTGTTGCTCGAAATGGGACATAACGAGTTTACGCGGAAGTGATATGCAAGTATCTTCCTCAACGCTTTGATCGAGCGAGTCTAAGTTTTGATCTTCGGGAATTTGCGCGCAAGTGATTATGTCGCTGATCCTGTGCTTTGTTTCGTAAATCGATTCTAATGATCTTCGGCTATATTTGGGAGAGGAAGGTGATTTCATACGCCCGTTAGCTTCGGAACTTATGTCATGGTCTGATGGTGAAGAAGGTAGAGCTACTGATTCAGAAAGACTTGAATCGGTAGTGTCTATCAAAGAAATTTCAGTTTCGGCCCTGAGGCTGGATGCAACCTTTTTGAGGTTTTCGTAAGGTTGACGGTAAATAACTTCAATAGACCCGGTATAGTCATGGGTGCGAGTGAAAACTTCGGACGTAAGAATTTTGGTGCCACCATTGGCGGAACGGACTCGAATAGGGCTGCCAGGAAGCGAAGTAGGAGTTAGGCTGCGTTCAAAAACGGTTTCTTGCATTTTTTCTTGATATGTTGTGGGTATGACGGATTGGCTGCGGATGCGTTCTTGGACGGAAGTTCTTTCCGGATCAGAAAGTTCTTCGGACGGCTGAGATGCAGGTTTTTCCATAAAGCGTTTGATATGCTCGATAGGAACGGCTCGGCGTAGCTTGGTAGGCGATGGGGAAGGTTTGCGATCGAATTTTGGGACGCTCTCCATTTTTTGGTGCTTTACTTTAGTTTTAGCTTCTTCAGAAATGTGGGTATCTTTATTGCTACGTTCTGCAGCAGATTTGGACACTACTGTACTGCTAGATGTGATCTTTTTAGTAGTCGCTTTTCCTGTTATAGTTTTGCCTGTAATGGTTGATGAAGCGATAAACTCTGCTTTCCTAGAATGGTGAACTTTTGTGCTCAACTTTTTAACAGACTCATCCTTGATACTAGTGGTGCTCTTGAGAATATTTTTCAAGTTCTCCTTGTTATCTCCTATTGGTACTTTATCCTTTTTGGGTTGTTTCACTGGTGTTCCCTCACGACTTTGAATTTGTTTCTTTTCTGAAGAAATTGTTGTGCGTTCATACGTGTGTTTATAGAGTAACTCTTGTCTCTTTTCGCTGGTTTCGGAAGAGCTCCGTTCATATTTCACTGTATGAGACTCCTGCTTCATATTAGATTCTTGTTTAAATTGTGACTCCTGTTTCAAATGGGTCTCCGGCTTAATGTGCGAATCTTGCTTCAAGTGCACTTCTGCTTTAGCTTGTGAGTCTTGCTTTTGCTGCAATGTTATTTTCGTTCTTTCATTTATCTTATCAGTTTCTTTTTTGTCCTTAGGTTTTTGCGCAGTAGTACCAGTTGTGGTGATTTTCTTTCCTGCTACAATATCTCTAGCATGCTTCTCAATCTTCATGTCGCGTGACAACGTCGATTGCATGTATCCATGGACTCTATTATCGTATTTCTTTACAAGATGAGGAGGCCTATAAAGCTCTGGTGCCGGAATTTTTGTCTTTCTTTTGTACTCATGTTTCTTAATGCTAGTAGACTGTGTTTCTGTAGATGTACTATCACTACTGGACAGTTTTGTAACAGTAGTTTTAGGCGCCAACTTAGGAATATGAGTTCTTTTAACGTCACCAGCTGGTTTTGTGCTCATAGTTTTCTTGAAAACTTTTTCTTTCATGACTTTCTTTTTAGGGTCTTTCTTTTCATCATCAGAACTAAAATCAGCGTCACTCTCCATTTTGATAGATTTCATTCTAGGACTTATGGTTTTAGAGCTTTTTGGACTTTGGTACGAAACCGTCTTAGATGTAGTCAAGGTTTCCTTCTGATCGAACTTCTTGGTCACTCTGTGAGATTTCAACATTGTAGTACTGTACTTTTGAGCTTTTGCTCTCTGCATTTCACCTGGTTCCGTACCGCTATACTTAACAGCTCCTTCATCATCTTTCTCAGCATCGCTAACCACGTCTTTTTGGTGAACAGTTACTTCAATTATGTCATCACTCATAACTATATCATTCGACCTAACCTCATAGTGCCTTGTTTTCTTCTTTTGCTGCTGCCCGATATCCGAATCATCACCTTCTGGTTTCAAATCACCTTGTGAAGTTTCAATAATCGACTCTATATGCGACTCGGTATATTCTGTATCATCACTTTGAGGCGAAACAATCTCATACCGTTGGTTAGCCTTAGCTTCAACGTGAGAAGGACTTAAGCTTTTATCAGACATAGTCTGGATTTCCATTCTGTATGAAGAATCTGTTTCAGACGAAACAGGTTCTGCGTCAGTTTCTGAAAATTTTGTCGAATCGCTTCTTTGAATAGAACTTATTTGCGAGAATTCATCAGAAGTCAAATTGTCTTGTGCTGCAGCGTCAGATAGCTTGCGCTTAGCCATTTCTAAAGCCACTAGTTCATCAGCTAAATCAGAGTGTTTGGCATCATGCAGTTTGTCTACTGAAGCTTCGAATTCTATAGACTTACTTGAAAGAGAAGTGGGTGAAATCGATTTAGCATCTCCAACTTCTTCTTGACTTGTGCTAGTGATTCTATAATCAGTAGATTCAGAAGAACTCTTCCCGAACGAAATAGTTTCTGTAATACCGGTCTTTAATGTAACATGTCTTTTGCGCTTAATTTTTGTGGTCGTTGCTGATAAAGTTTTGTGTTTAGCTTTGTCAAAAGTTTGTTCCTCTAGTTGTTCATCCATTGATTTTTCACCCTGTAGTTTATCTACTGAATGTATCTGCAATTTCTCATTATAATTGTCTTTTGATTGTGCACCATCTGAGAGATCTGCGATTTCTTCAATTTGTTTCACTTTGCCTCCAACGCAAATTTCTACTCCAGTTTCAAGTACTTTCAATTGACTATCTGATTCAACTTCATGTCCTATTTCCACTTCAATATTTTCTACTTTACTTTTAGATTCGACGTTTTCTACTTCTCTTTGTTTTTCTTTTTTATATTTAGCAACTTCTAACTCTTTCAAGTATTTCGTAGCTGCATCACCTATCTTCACAATATCTGCTGATTTCACGTGTATTTCGTCATGTATTTCTTCCATACATTCGACTCTCTGTACACCTTCGTCTCTTAATTCTTGTTCATAGGTTTCTTCATTTTTATCAGGCTTTTTTATCTCTTTTCTCTCTGGTTCTTCAAATTTATCATCTACTTTGAATTTTTCTTTTTGTTTATCTTCATCTACATACTGTTTATGTTTCTCTTTAAGAATTTCCTCTTTCATATATTTTGCATTGTCTTCGTCGTAAGATTTCATTTCAATGCTTTGTTTATTTTGTAAATCTTGACTAATTTTATGTTCTTGATACATTTTCATGTCATCGTCCTGCTGCTCTGAGTCTGACTTTTCCTTGAGGCTTTTGCTTTCGTCTATGTCAGGTGATTTTTCAGAGAACTTACACTTCAATACTGGTATTTTCGATTCTTTCTTTTTGGTATCATCTTCGACCTTTTCTTGGTGAAATTCAAGTCTTTCAGCCGTACCAGCAGTAGTTTTATCAAATATTTTTGCATCCTCTTTAATAGAAAAGTTTACTTTTTGAGCCATTTCGATCGAAACGTTGTCGTCTTCAATTAAGCAAGTTACATCATGCCTCTTGTGAGTTGATTTGGTCATAAATAAATCTTCTTTTAGGGAAACTTTATCTACCTCCTGTATTTCCTCATCGATCCTATGAGTATATTTATTTAATCTTTGGGAAATCTCATCGGTTTGGGAAGTCAATTCAGCAGCAACATCCACTGACTCAATTTCTTCAAACGCCAAGTTTTCATCAACCGTCTTCAATTTATTCAATTCCTTCTCAAGGCTATCCGTAAAGTCAACCGATTTATCAGGTGTTATAATTTTAGACGAAACGTCAGAAGTTAAAGGCTCTGTTGATCCTTCAAAAACTGGTTCTAAAGACCTGTCGAGAAGAAGCTCCCTTTCTAAACTATCAGTTAATTCTGCTGACCTATCTGGTGACTTACAATCAGGTACAATATCGGAATATTTTTCCTTGCCAGATTCTTTCTCTGAGCTTATCATGGATTCCAGTAAGCTGTCAGGACTTGGAGGCTTCGATAAGCTATCTGTTTCTACTTCTGGCTCTTCCATTTCTTCCCTAGAGCTTTTTGGGATTGCTTTCCAGCCAGATAGCCTCTTCTCAAGACTGGAAGTCATAGAATCAATTAAACTATCTGGAGATTGCCGCTTGTACCAGTCATCACTTTCCTTTTCGTTTTCTTTAGTTATTTCTTTCTCTGTCCACAACACATCTTTTGATAGATCTCCAACTGCTTCAAGCAAATCGATTTTCGATAAATCTTTTTCAGCTCGAGAAAATTCTTCTTTTGATAAAGCTTCCTCAGACAAACCGGTGAAATATTTAATGCCTGTCATACTCTTCTTAATTGAATCTTCTTTAAATGAGTCCTCTTCTAAATCCAATACTGACTCAGCTAAACTATCAGGTGTGCGAACTTCTAAACCCATTTCTTCGGAATGAATCTTATGAATTTCCACACAGTCACGTGATAAAATTTTAATTTCTTTTTTAGATTCAAGTGATGTTATAATCTTAGTCACTTTTCTTTCTGCACATGTGGAAACTTCGTCTATAGTTGATTTTAACTCACTTGACATCGTTTTAGAAGTTTCATCTATTGACGAAAGTTTGTCCTTCTTAACAAGAGTTGAACATTTAGATATTTCATCTCCAGATGGAATTATTGGAGCTTCATTTGCACTTAAATATTTATCGTCTACTAAAGTTTTGGAACGTCCATCCACAAATGGAGTTGACGATACTTCTATTTTTGAGGTAATTTCCGAAAGTTTGGCGGTTGCAGTAGTTTTATCTTTATTCAGTGCTGTAACTTTAAAAATTTCCTCGACTGACAAAACCTTCGAAATATCGTCGGTGTCCTCGTCCTCTTTACATTCACCAGTACTCTTAACTGTTGAAAAGCTATCGGTAGATTTGTCTTTGGAAGTAAAATCTTTAGATAATTCTAGCTCGAAACTCGCCACGGAATCACCAAGACTGTCAGGACTTTGTTCATGAGGCTTAAGAGGTCCTTTTTCAAGACTATCTACATCATCTTCCCATTTATCTAAGCTATCAGGAGTTTGAGATTTTGATAAACTATCGGGTGTTATTTCTGTAACTATACGTATATTTTCCTCAAACTCTATAGAATCTTCTTTAGACATCGACAATTTTTCTATGTCATCCACAGGAGAATCTTCATCATCGTTTTCTTTTGCAGGTTTAATATCATCTTTACCAGACCAACTTTTCTCAACAGACACCTCAGAATATAAACTATGCTCAGGACCAAAATCAGTGGGAAAAGTTTTCTGTATTTTTATCCAATCTTCTCCCACACCGTCATCCACTTCATCACATCTAGCAGATGTGTGCTGTGTCTTACTAAATGGTTCTTCAACGAAAAATGGGCTGCTTACTCCTCCTTTATTAAGAGGAGACACATCTTTAACATTCTCAAACTCTTCTTTTATATCAGTTTCCTTGTAATCCACGGCTACGATTTCTAATACAGAATCAGATGACCCTTTAGAAGAACTACCTATAAACGACTCAGGTTGAGACACATCTGATATCTTCTCATCTTTAGCAGACTTTGTAATATTTGTTACAATCACCTCATCCGCTGAAACTTGTTCATCTGCAGAAACTGTGGCAGTAGGTTTTTCAAAATCAGACTCAGTGGTCTCTACAATCTTTTGCAAATCCCTCAGTTGATCATAAGAAGCAGAAGGAAGCATTGTTATGAGCTGGCCTTCCGGAGTAGGCGTTAAATCAGGTTTCAATTCTTTCACATCTGCCCGAATTTGCCTAGACGCCTCTAGAACTTCAAACATTGCTTTCTTAACATCGGAAGAACTAATCATATGTGATAGTTTTAATTCTTCTTTCTTCAAATATTTATCTTGCTTGACTGCTGAAACGTGGACTTCAACAATCGCTGGAAGTTCTCCTTGTCCTAGATTAGAAGATGAATCATCAGATTTTTTGTCTTCTTCATTATCTGCATCTGCAGAAACAACTTCGAAATTAGAAATAATTTCAACAATTTTCTCCGACTCAGCTGCTAATTCCCCAGGTAAAGCAATACTTGATACCAACTTTGTATGCGACACTAATGCTTCTTTAATAATATCTCTACCTCTGGATAAAAATTCATCTTCTTCCTCATCAAAACCATCTAATGAAAATACTGCCTTACCGGTTTCTTCAACGGCGGTTGCAACAATATCATATTCGACAATATCTTTATCTTCATCAACTCGACTGAGCTCATTAAAGCACGACTTTGTAGATTTCGAAAAAGCTTTTCCAAGTTCCAGTTCAATTTGCTCACCCAATTGAGCTGTACCTTTCGATTTATTATTAATTTCTTCACATGCGTCATATTTTGTAATTTCGGCAGAAATCGCGCTAACTTCAGCCTCTTGCTTTTGCAGGTTGTCTATCTCAAAATGTAACGATTTAACAGGAGATTTGTCTTTCTCGTCGGTCGACGTTGTAACATCCGATCTCTTAGGTGCTTCAACTTCGGCCTCGGAAGTAATTGATTTGTCTACAAGATGGACAAGCACAGATTTGTCTTTCTCGGCTATTGGTTTTGATAAATTTAAGATCTCAGCTGGTTCTGGTGTCTTTGCTTTGTCTTCAGCTTCTAGCGTTGCAATTTTGTCTACCGGACTGACTAGGGCTGGTTTGTCTTTCTCGTCTGTTGATTTTGACACATCCAAAACCTGAGCTGGTTCTAATATCTTTGCTTTATTTTCAGGCTCGGGCATTATTATTTTGTCATCCGGACTGACAAGCACAGATTTGTATTTCACTTCTGTTAGTTTTGAAACATCCAAAACCTTTGCTGGCTCTGGTATCGTTGCTTTGCCTTCAGGCTCCGGCGTTGCAATTTTGTCTACCGGACTGATAAGTGCAGATTTTTCTTCCTCGTCAGTTGGTTTGAAAACATCCAAAACCTTAGTTGGCACTGGTGTCTTTGCTTTGTCTTCAGTCTCCAGGGTGGCAATTTTGTCTATAGGACTGACAGGTGCAGATTTTTCTTTCTCGTCATTTGGTTTTGAGAGATCCAAACCCTTAGCTGGCTCTGGTGTCTTTGCTTTGACTTCAGGCTCCGGAGTAGCAATTTTGTCTACCGGATTGACAGGTGCAGATTTTTCTTTCTCGTCAATTGAGTTTGGTACATCCAAAACCTTAGATGGCTCTGGAGTCTTTGTTTTGTCTTCAGGCTCCGGCGTTGCAATTTTGTCTACCAGACTGACAGGTGCAGATTTTTCTTCCTCGTCAGTTGGTTTTGATACATCTAAAACCTTAGCTGGCTCTGGTGTCTTTGCTACGTCTTCAGGCTC